>MCJB01050608.1:81837-132600 GCA_002018475.1 Nicotiana obtusifolia | reverse complement strand
GGAAGAATAGATGCTCAGCTAAGTATGGAAGGAAAACATCCTCTGTGGCTAGAACACTGTATTCTTTCACAGCTGATCTCTTCCTTTTACTTAGAACATCATACCCCAACATAAACTGGCCACCAAACTGGATAGATACATACTCTATCATTGAAAAGCTAAAACACCAGCTCACCGCCCAGCAAGTGATCTGGAAAAGGCCATCACAAGGTTATGTGAAAATCAACACTGATGGTAGTGCCTTAGGAAATTCGGGGAAAGCAGGGGCAGGAATCATAGTTAGGAACCATCATGGACACCTTGTCCATGCAATTGCAATCCCACTAGAAGAAGCTACCAATAACCAAGCAGAAACAGAGGCAGCCTACATTGGTATGCACTGGTGTGTTGGAAATGGATATACAAAAATCCATCTGGAAAGTGATTCACAATTGCTGATACAATGGCTAACTGGCAGCTCAAATCCACCTTGGACTATCAGTATGCTAGTAGCAGACATAGTCAAGCTGATTCGACAATGCCAGGATTTCAAATGTACACATTTAAGGGAAGCAAACTGCCCAGCTGACACACTTGCCAAATTGAGTCATGAATTGAACACTACTACCCACTACAATGACCAACAAGAATTACCTGTTCAACTAAGGGGACAGATATGTCTTGATATGCAAGACATTCCGGCCTTTAAGACACAGGAAATCCAAGAAAATCAAGTGGCCATCACAGATGTTATCCAGTAACCATGACACTAACCATGACACTGATAATGCTTAAATTGTTATATGAGACCCTATTCCCATGTAACTACTATGCTAGATTTACAGGTACACAGGGCTATCAGCAGCGGAATACATAGGGAAACAATGCAATTAGCATTGCGCAACTGGAACAACATGATGGACAGCAAGATGGCACAGCTAATGCATCTGCAACACCCCCTCCCCTCTATTTTCCCATAATTTCTCTGTTGGTTTTGCAGAGATCTTGGACGACTCAATACATTGCGCAATAAGGCATCTCCCTCTGAGAATGAGTCTGACAGGACGACCTTCAAGTTACAACAACACAAACAGAGCAGAATACTCACCTGACCAACCGGAAAATCTGGAAGCAAAGCAGCTTTCATCGATGATTAATGTCAGCATCAGCAGCAACTGGAACATCTGGAAGAACAGCAAGAGCAGAATCAGAATCAAAAGCAGGAAACATCACCACCACTTCACAACTATATGGATGCACTATACCAGTAATCTTCAATCTTGCTTTCCTAGTCATAGTCAAAGCAAAATTGAAGAGTACTATCCTATGTCATATAACACATTTTTTGAAAAACTTTTGTATTTTGTTAGAAGTAGAATCAATTTTATAAGATGGACTCTACTTCAAATCACTCCTTTAATAGAATTAGGAACATCTAAATTTTGTACAGTTGACCTAGATTCAACACTCACTGTTTTTGTATATATGGCTGTCGATCCATGCTATAAGATCGACAGCCATTACATCACTATAGGTCTAACATCACTATCGATATAACTCACCTTAGCTATCTAGGTACAGTTGGTCACCAAAAGTGGGTGATCAAGGATGTACACCTTCCCTATATGGAGGTCAGGTCGATGCCCCCCTCCATCATTGTATTTTCTATTATTATATTTATGAAAATCAGCCCTACTGCATTAGAATCTGTACACTGTTAGAACACTATCCAGTGGTATTAGTGTGTTATCATGCTCATTCTAGAGGTGGGATAATAGTGTACGGTGGTATAATGCAGTGAGGTAATTTGTTAAAAAAAAAAATACCCATATCCTCTCCCAAACCCACCCAAACACCAACAAACAAAAACAAAAAAGTTCAATGCTGCTGCCCGCGTCTTCTTCTTTTTCTTCTTCTTCACGAAATTTTTTCAATTTTTCATTCTCTCTCGCACTCCTTCTCCAGGTATGTTCTTCTTCTTCTCTTCTATTTATTATGTGTTTTCATTAGTAGTTATCCATTCCCATCCCCAAGACCGCCAATTCCCCATAGTTTCATATTATAGTTTCCCACTCCTTCATGTAGTTCTTATGACACCTTGATGCTGGGTGTGTTATTTTTGGTCAAAAATTTGTGTGTTTCATGTGTATTCGGAGTAGTAAACTAGAATTCCCTCTACTTGGTTGAAAATTGGGAGGGCCATCATGTTCCACCATTATTGAAATATAAGAACACACTTCATGCCCACATTGTATTTGTTCAAATGCTTGAGTGAAAATTTTTATGAACCGGTGAAGTCTGAGTAACCAGATGCACTTGTATATGCATTTGGGCTACGTGTGGGGTGTCTAGGGATGCTTTTACAAGTTGGGGGATGTGGCTTTGATGCAGAATAAGTTTTTACACCATTGCTTTTGTATGTTGTATGTTGTAGAATCGTGTAAGTTAGCCTAATTTAGCATACTTTAGTATTTGTGAAAGGTGCAAACCATATGCCTTTAGCTAACCTTATTGAGTATTCACGTTGCCATGATCAATCATTATTGTGTAGCATGGGGAAGTCTTGAGTATCCATAGTTTTGAGGTGCAACACTTGTACTTTTGCCTTCGGTTTTAAGTGTGGGGTCATTTGATGACTTGCATGCCAACCTGAGGCATATGTCTTGAACCTTTCTCACATTCATGTTTACTTGTGTTGCAGGACACTACGGCTCGTGATAGCACTAGCAAAGGCAAAGGCATTGGAAAATCCTCTACCACATCTCCGGTGACCAAAAAGCGCAAGCAGGGAGAAAGCTCTTCACGGCCATCCAAAGGGAAACAGGCCGCCGAAGGATCTCAGCAAGTGCCATTAAGGCCGAGGCCTCGTTTGGACTTGGTTGATGATGCTGTTATTGCTTGGCATCGAGACTTCGTGCCAGCGGGACGGTACGTCTCTGAGATGGGGATTAATACCGCAGCCTTAGAGAGGAAATTTCCGGATATACTTGCCAGGCTGCGCGCTCTAAAGATGGACAAGTTCTTGGAATGCCCGGGGCCTACAAACCTGAGCATGGTACGAGAGCTGTATGCTAACAGGAATTATCGAAGCTGCACTTCACATGTATGAGGAAAGGATGTGCCGCTGGGCAGGGAGTATTTGTGTGACTATTTGGGGGTTGAGAATGCCGACCCAAGGAGACTCCAACGCTTGATCCAAAGGCCGAAATATGAGCTAATACGTCACACTCTTTTTGGCGTCGATTCTAATGCTAAGTGGCTACGGAAGAAGTGCAACATACACCTCTCCATGGTTCGCGCAGACTTCAACAACACTGCCAAGGTGTGGTAGAACTTTGTGCAGGCGAGACTAATGCCGACAGAGCACAGCAGTGATTGCACTCGGGCTAGAGTGTGTCTCATCTTCTCCTTGATGACTGGCCGACTAATTAATGTCGCTGAGATCATGCTCAGTGAGATGGCCCGCACCAGGTTTGGTCGACAAATTCGGCAGTTCTTCTTTGGAAATTTACTACCTCAATATATGATGTTTCGCGGAGTGCCAGAGTATCCCGGACATGATGAGGTGGTGGAGGTGCTGTCAGGGCTTATGGACATCACATCTGTACTGGAGACATCGTCCAAACTCACCCCCGCTGCTCGAATGGAGCGAGAGAAGAACTTCAACAGGTATATTTATAACGCTTTGAACTTGCTCATGAGCAGGGCCGACATTACCGACGAGGAGGGTATGCATTTGCGCGATGACTTGTCCAGCACGTCTAAGGAGATGTTGGGGATTGCACCTGGCAGCCCCGTTCACTCGGGCTCAGATACTGAGGATGAGGATGGAGATGGTGGTACAAGGCCTATGACTTTGGTGCCTTTCGGATCGGATGCTGATGACACCGGCACTGTTGGGGAAGTGGACTCTGATTGACAGGGAGTTTTTCTTTTCACCCTACTTTGTTTTACATTTTTACTTGCATCGAGGGCTATGCATCGTTCAAGTGTGGGGTGGGAGGAATACGTGTGTTATAATTGTATATTATGTATAAACTGGTTTTGTTTTGGTTCTTTTAGTAGTTGTTTTGGTTCTTTTAGTAGTTCTGGTGTAGTCAGTTTAGTGTAGTATTAGTTGCTTAAAAGAAATTTTTTTTTTTTGAAAAAGCTCGGACTTTTCCCGACGATGGATCCGTTGGACAATTTTCTTGAGGGATAAAATCTGATTAAAAACACCAAAAAGATTTTTATTTTTATTAGGATAGTTAGGTAGTATTCCTTGATTTTCTTTGGGCACCGATTCTTTTTCAAGGATGTAGCTCGAACTGGGCATTTTAATTTCTTTGTAGGAGTAGTTTGGGAAGAAACTGAGTCGTTCTGAGATACTCATTAACATGGTTGATGCTGACACATTAGGCTATGACATACATTCTGTTTTTCCGTTTATTTGATTTGAATTGTTAAGCCTAAGTAAAGTAAATAGCCTATTTTGTGATGCCTTTTCTCAGTTGTTTGACTTGTATGCCACATAGTGCAATATTGCTTAAATTTCTCAATTATGTGTGCTTGCTTGACTTGAGAGTTGAACAGAACCGTCTCGATTGAGTCATGTGCAATGTGTGAGTAAGGATTTGTGATTTTCTGTGTATCCTGTGTAGTCTAGAACTTGCCCCCGTGTGTTAATTGAAGCGAAATTGTAAGTTAGGCTAATCTAGGAGATGACGTAGGCATTTTTTTGCTTGATCATGTATGTGCTTGTCACATAAAAATAAAATTTTCCGTTGCTAGCCCCTTTGAGCCTATAGACCTTTTCTTTGGCACCCACATTACAAGCCATACCTCTATTTTGTTCGTAATTTGATCTTGATTGAACCTTTACCTCCTAAGGCACTTAGTCGCTAAAAGAAGTAAGGTTAGAGATTGGAGAGTAGCTTTTGAGTGGAACTATGGAAGGGCCTGTTGGTGCACTAAAGTTGAAATCAAAAGCCACTAGCCGATGAGCTTTAATGTATGGAGTGTGTGAAGAAAAGAGAAAAAAAAATGATAGTGAAAGTATGTAGAAAACACTCCCAATTCGTATTGATTTGTGCTAGTGGAAATATAGAAGTGCTTAATTAAAAAAGAGGGCTATGTGTAAGGCAAGTGAATTGGTTGAGAAGAAAAGGTGCTTGAATTATGAATGTAGTGTATTAAAGTGCTTAGGAGGGTTAGTCACTATTTCTAAATATATCCTACCCGTCCCTTAGCCTACATTACAACCTTAAAAATCCTAATTGATCCTAGATTTGGCTAGCTTAAATTAGTAGAGATCTACACTACAGGCAAGCTTATGGTACGACCACAGGATGCATATGAATTCTTTGTGAGAGTGAGCGAATTTTGTTCAATTGTGCGATGTCATTAATCTATATTCAAAAGCATATTTGAATGTGTGGACTATCTATATTCACTCTTTTGTTGGTTGGTAAGGGCACATGATCTCATGAATGATTGGTAATGTTGTAAACTTTCTTGTTGGGTAAGTGCATGAATTGAGGGTGCTTAGTGGTTGCAAGTCGACTTTTGAGGTTGGGTGGTGACGAATAGGTTGTTGAAATATATTGAATTGAAGTATTATACTTGGGTATGCTTAACGAGAAGAATGTGAATTTTGTGTGTTCATGCTTGCATGCCGGTATTGATCGTGGTCAAGGGTATAGCGTGTGGTAAAAAGTTTGAGTACTCTCCTATAATATGAAGTTTGTACATAGTTGGGAGGTTGTTAGATAGTCCCATTGCTCGAGGACGAGCAAGAGTCTAAGTGTGGGGTGTTGATGTTTAGCTTAAAGCATATATATTTCTATGTATATCGCCTCATATTTGACTCTTGTTTCATGAAATTGGTATGTTAAATGCTATGATTTATATTAATTTGAAGTATTTTTTATGTGTAGAAATGAGTCGGGAGCAATTGGGGGCGAAACGCGCAAGATTTGAGCCAAAACAAACAAAATCGGAGAATGGAGCATCTGGGCGCCACAGGCAGCGCCTGGCGCCACCTGTGGCGCTGGAGGCAGAATGGAATTTGAGGCAGCTCCCTAGTGGGCGTCTGGCGCTACCCAGGGCGCCAGTGACGTGATTTTGTCCAAATTCGCCTGGGACAAGGTTATTTCGGCCCTAGACCTACCCAACACATATAAAAGCAAGACTAAACCTATTTTTGAAGGGAGGGACGCCACCTTGGAGGAAAAAACACACACTGGATCGTTAGGAAGAGGAGAATTCTCAGTTTTCTTCATCTTTTTCTAGTATTTCCAATTGATTCAAAACTTATGCAATTGTGTGATTATATTATGAGCGGCTAAACACCCATTGTTCTAGGGTTGTGATTAGCCATGAATATTATTGTTTAACGTTAACTTAACTTTGATTATAATTCACCAACATATGATTGTTTCTTCAATTCTGTGTTTAATTGCTTAATTGTCTAGCCAGCAGTTAGGTTCTATTTACTATCTATGCTATGCTTGGGAAAGCCGTGTTTAGACTAGAGAAGAGTTGAAGAGAGCATGATCTTAACCCTCAGGGGGAGCGGATTTGTGGTTAGGATAGGAATATACCTAATTACCGTGCTTAATTAAATATCGTGATCTTAATGCATTCTTAATAGATTGATTTCATAGGAATATAGGCGTTAATCTATTGAGAATAGGCGAGTAGTACTTCGGGAGAAGGCTATGAGAGCATTTATCGATTAATTAGCAACCATGAGTGAATTATATGAAAGGGAGAGTTAATTCGAACGCAATACGATTAGTAAATCGATCACAACCCTGGAATACTTGTCTCTACTGAATAAACAACAATACAACTAGTTACTTGATAATTTACTTATTACTTAGAATTGTAGTTTAGCATAATTAAACTCTTGAACTCGAATTTAGCTTGACGGAATAACAATATTGCTGTGTTAGTGAGTAGTTGATATAAGTCCCTGTGGGTACGATATCTGGACTTCCAAATCCTATATTACTTGTCGGCCACGTATACTTACGTGTGCGTTTGGGAGCAACAGTGTGTCAGTGTGTGAAGAAAATCTTACATTAAAAAATCAAAATTTCATAACAAGTCACCTTAAACAAAAGCTGATCAAACTAATTTGAAAGAGGTTAACCCTTTGACTTGAAACAACTTTGCCAAGAATATTCAAAGATCCTTTTAGTATAATTAATCCCCGAATCCCTTGTAACGAAAACAAAAAACCAATTAAAAATACAATTAAATGATTATGAATTTTATCTTGAGATTATTATTGCTTATCCCATGAATCAAATTAATGATCCCTTAATAAGAAGTTTTTATAGCGACATGTTATAATATGTTTAAGATTACAAATTTTAATATATACATACATACATATATATATATATATACATACACACACATATATATATATATATATATATATATATATATATATACACAAATTATATCATGTTTAAAATATTTCAGAATTTTTTTTTTTTCTTAAAGTTAATATCAAGTCAAGCTGAGTAGCTAGCATAAATGGCATGGATGGACTAATGTTCAGTCAAACTTTTTGACTTGACAGTTATTAATATGTTTTATACTCAAATTTACTACTAATTATTTAGTATAAAATAAAATAGATGCAACATGATTCATATCGTTTCTTATGTATTTGTGTTTCTAGCTATAATCCTAAATGGTACCCCAGTGTCCAATAAAACCCAATGAGGATGGTAAGAAGAAGGTGGGAAACGACCCCACAAGTTGTCCCAAAGAAGAAATCACACGTGTTCAACACACAGACACAGACAAATTAAATCTTGAACTTGTGTTGAAACTAACCTAGTTGATTGCCTCATAAAGTAGCTAGGCCCCATTGCTTTTTCCCTTTTAAAATCAAGAATATATGCCCAGCCTGTCTCCTGCTAACACAGTCCGTGTTCGTGTCTAAACCGTAAGCTTTCTTTCCTATGTAACACTTCACTTGTCATATCACTATAAATAGCTTTTCGTCATGTTATTTATTGCTCAAAAGGAAACCTTAAACTGAACCATCCACTCTCAAAGCTTTCCTCAGAACACTTCCAACTGCGAAGAGTAAGTACTAGCTCTCCACTAATCAAGAATGGATATTTTTGGAAACTACAATTTCGACCAACTAATTCCTACACTGTCAACTTCTTTGTTGCCTGCTGAAGTACTGCCTGAATCTTCAACTTCGTCTGATAGTGGAAGCTCAGGGAGTACACCTAATTATTCTGATGAAGAAGTGATGTTAGCTTCGAACTATCCAAAGAAACGTGCGGGTAGGAAGAAGTTTCGTGAAACTCGACATCCAGTATACAGGGGAATAAGGAGGAGAAATTCGAATAAGTGGGTTTGTGAAGTAAGAGAACCCAATAAGAAATCAAGAATCTGGCTGGGCACTTTCCCTACTGCAGAAATGGCAGCTCGAGCTCATGACGTTGCGGCCATAGCTCTAAGAGGCCGGTCTGCATGTTTGAACTTTGCTGACTCGGCTTGGAGGCTACCCATCCCGGCTTCAGCAGCCGCCAAGGATATTCAGAAGGCGGCCGCTGAAGCTGCCGAAGCATTTCGGCCAGTAGAATCAGATGGAGAAAACTCTAAGGAAATTATTGTTGACCAAGTAATACAAGACGTGGATGCAGAATTGCCTGATAATGTGTTGTTTATGGACGAGGAGGCGCTTTTCTGCATGCCGAGATTACTTGCGAATATGGCCGAAGGGCTAATGCTACCTCCACCTCAATGTATTATAGACGGATATAGAATCGAAGCTGATCATGCTGACATGTCTTTGTGGAGCTATTGATCAATTTAATTAGACAATATGTGTAGAGACTTTAATTCGAGTAGTTTAGTTCCCTATAAGTACAGTCAAACTGCAATGGAAAATAGAGTATGAGAACCCTTCTTTTTTTTTTTTTTGGGGACACAATATTGTACGCATCACTAGTAGAATCGTCAACAACCCTCAACTAATTTGTCACACTATGAATTACTTGATAATCTTTATCAATTACTTGATAAATGACAACAAATTACTTGGTTTTACTCCCATTGACAGATTCGTTTTGCATATTATACCTGTATGTTATTTCTATTCTTTTAGAACTTATATTCTCTCTAATCCCAATTTATATAATATAACTTTTTTTCTTTTATTTTGTGCTAAAAAGAATGATACCTTTGTCTTTTTGAAAATTATTTAGTTTTACTATTCTCATTTTACCCTTGATAGCATATAATTTAATCAAACCCTCACAATCACTTGTTAAAAAAAAAGACATATGAAATTCTCACTATCACTCACTTAGAAGGACAACTTCATAACTTGTGCATCTATTTGACTTACGTGTCAGAAATCATCTTAATTTTTTGAATTTCATGTCCAATCAAATATTGTAATATAAAACAAAATGGATGGAGTAATATTTAACATAGAAAGTTTCTCATTTTCGATATCATCCTTCTTTTGCTTATTTCGCTTTAATTTATTTTAGTTTATTTTGATAACGGATATATCCATCCGCTATATTTTAATCGCGATCACTCAATTCCGATCATAATTGAAAACTTGCGTGATATTTTCTGTAAGTTTTCAGAATATAAGAAGTTTCAATATATAATTTTAAAATATCAAAATATATGTGTGATTGAATATTCATATTGCATGAAAGTTTGAGTAGATTTCCCAGATGGTCACGCAACTTATAAAGGTACCTGACCGAAGTTACTTTTGTTTTTTTTAGAACAGCAAAATCACCAACTATTATTGATTTATTCAAAAAATAAATACAATACATTTGACATGTTATATCATATCACAATCCTATTTCTTAATAATAAAACTCATTTAATTGATGATACTTATACCCATAAGAGTTTGAATTAGCAGATATCGACCCTATCTCATTCTTTCTTTTCACAAGTGTCGTAAATAATGCCACAATGAGCAACAAACATGAGCTCCACAGTAGAAAGAATTGGTAAAACTTGCCATGGTTTTGTGAATGAGTCTTCTGACGTGTAAAACTTGCCATGGTTTCTTTTGACGTGAATGAGCAACAAACATGAGCTCCACGTTGATTTTAGTAAAATTAAAAAGGTTGTTACCAAAGAATTGGTATTAAAAGGTTGTGACATGTTTTTATCTAAATTAGCGGATATCAGGAGAGTTTCACAAATACTCAAAAGTTCAGTTCATTGAACTAACTTATGATATATAACAATAGCAACACTTGATTCACAGTTTATATGCAAACTATATACGGGTAAAATCGGGGACAATGTATACTCCGATTTTCCGACGAAGAAAATGGAAGAAGGGCATGGACGCACGAGATTGAAATCGAGGCAGGGAGCTCTTCGTATCGAGATCCATGAAAGATGAACGATGTGCTCATCATCAGGCCTGATAAAGTAACGCACCCCAGACCCAGGGCGAGTTCTAAGACCTCAGAAAATATGGTAAAGGGTTACATATGATGGATAGAGGGCCGTGATATTCGCACCTACCCGGATATCACGGAGCAGATCTTGTTCGATGTCGGTTACGAATCAGTAATTGACGAGAAAGGAAGATTCTTACCTCTTTTAGACTTATACTAGGGATGAAACTCTCCTACTATGTAAAGTAGAAGTTTTCTTTTGTAACACACATTGTAACATGCGAATCAAAGTAATAAAAATTTATTTTCTGCCTTTTAGCTACTGTTAAAGTTCTTGTTCACTTAACCTATTCTTCATTCACGACTAAGCTCGAATCGAGGATTCGATCGAGGATGAGGTCATTATTTGATCTAAGTTCAGGCTTGGCTACAACGTCACAATTGGTTTGATCGTTTAATTCCTCTTTAATTCATTTATTTAATATAATTAATTATTTGTATTGAATCAAACCACATATCCTTAAAACCACGTACACATTCAATTATTATCCGATTTAAGGGTAAAAAATTTGGCGCCCACCGTGGGGCTAAGGATAATAGTGGTGATTTGATACGAATCTCCATAACACACCCTATTTTACACTTGTTCTTTAAAGTCTTAATTTCAGGTCAGCCCGAAAATGTCGAACTCTCAGTCTGCCCATTTGAACGTTGATGCTGAGTCTAGCCATCATGGCGAAAATAATAATTCGATACCTAGCAACGAGGTGCCTCCTACTGATCCCAACGGTGTCCCAGTTGCCGTCCGGTCGATGCTAACTCACATGTGACCATCGATGTCAATTTTCCAACTGATCCCGAAAACTGTGTTTGCGGGGGACCCTAACCATCAATGCCCGAACGCGAAGGTGATGGGGTAAGCCTACGGCTAATCTTCGAAAATGTTGTAGGCTCAACAGGCGGCAATAGCGCAGCTGCAAAATCAAAGCCACACCCCCAACGGGGTCGATTCCGAACAATCCGGAGAAAGCACCCGAAGAAACGAACAAATCACCGAGAGATGTGAAGCCGAGCCCGGGGTCAATCCCGAGATAATGAAAATGCTTGAAGCATTAACGAGGTGGGTGAGAAGAAAATTGAGGCTAATGACAAGACGGTGGAAACATACAATTCCAGGGTCGATCAAATCTTGGGAGCACCCCCGATATTGAAGGGGCCAGATTCCAAGAAATTTATCCAGAAGCCTTTTCCTCCTAGTGCAACACCGAAGCCGATCCCATAGAGGTTTTGTATGCCCGATATCCCCAAATATAATAGAACCACAGATCCGAACGAGCATGTGACCTCCTATACGTGCACGATCAAGGGGAATGACTTGAAAGACGATGAAATCGAGTCGGTGTTACTGAAGAAGTTTGGGGAGACTTTGTCCAAAGGAGCAGATGATATGGTGCCACAACTTACCCCCAAATTCCATTGACTCATTTGCTATGCTTGCAGATGCTTTCGTAAACGCCCATGCTGGGCCCATCAAGGTCGAGACCAGGAATTCAGACCTTTTCAAGGTTAAACAAAGAGACAACGAGATGCTCAGGGAGTTCGTGTAAAGGTTCCAGATGGAACAGATGGACCTGTCTTCGGTTGCAGATGATTGGGCCGTTCAGGCATTCACTCAGGGGCTTAATGCTCGAAGTTCCTTGGCCTCTCAATAGCTAAACCAAAATTTGGTAGAATACCCGACAGTGACCTAGGTCGACATCCACAACAGGTATCAGTCAAGGATCAGGGTCGAAGACGACCAACTCGGAGCTCCTTCTAGGTTTGTTTATCCCATTAGGGCCGATGATAGGTCTAAGAGAGTCGTTGATCATGAGCCAAGACCGGTCTGGGATTGGTACCAACCATACAGCATGGACCGAAGGGGAAACGGGTCCGGGCGTCACCTCACAAGGAAGGATAAAAGAGGCGATTAAGGGCCCAACATCCGAGGTCTGATGAGCAAAAATGATTTTGACAGGCCGCTCGGGGGTAAGGAAGCATCGAGATTATCAGAGTATAACCCCAATGCTGCCAGCATCGTTTCAGCCATCGGGTGCATCAAAGAGACCAAGTGGCCCCTACCATTGCAGTCCAACCCTACCTAAAGAGATCCTAACTCGATCTGTAAGTATCACAGTACTCATGGTCACATGACCGAGGATTGCCGACAGTTGAGAGAAGAAGTTGCCCGATTATTCAACAACGAGCACCTTCGAGAATTTTTGAGTGGAGCCAAAAACCACTTCAGGAACATGGAAGCCAATAAACATATCGAACAAGAGGAGCCTCAGCACGTCATCAACATGATCATCGGAGGATTTGATGTCCCCTAAGGACCAATGATAAAGTGCACTAAAGTATCTATCACAAGGGAAAAATGCACCCAGGATTATGTCCCAGAGGGAACCATTTCATTTAGCGACGAGGATGCTGAGGGCATCGTGTAACCTCACAATGATGCGCTGGAAATATCTGTACTTATCAATAAATCTCGAGTTAAACGTGTGTTGATTGATTCAGGTAGCTCAGCCAACATCATCAGATCAAGGGTCGTAGAGCAATTGGGGTTACAGGACCAAATCGTACCAGCAGTCCGGGTGTTGAACGGATTTAACATGGCATGTGAAACCACTAAAGGGGAGATAACAATGCCAGTAAACACCGCCGGGACGATCCAAGAGACAAAGTTCTATGTGATTGAAGGGGACATGAGGTATAACACTCTATTCGGAAGGCCGTGGGTTCACAACATGAGGGAGGTACCCTCGACCTTGCACCAGGCGCTGAAATTCCCTAAAGGGGGAGGAGTTAAGATAGTCTACGGAGAGCAGCCCACCGCAAAGGAGGTGTTCGCTGTAGACGAGGTAATCCCGGTGCCTGCGGTTTCGACATCAAGGAAAGCGGAGCCGACCAGAAAGGAAGAAATTAAATAGCAATCACTGATGTCGACCTTGGCCAAACTGGAGGAACGAGAAGTAGACGAGGATGATGATTACAGTGTCCCGAGATCATTCTTGGCTCCTGATGACACCGATACCACCAAATTGATGGTCGAAGAATTGGAGCAAGTCATATTAATCGAACACCTACTGAATCGAGAGGTATACCGGGGCACAGGGTTAACCCCCAAGCTCAAAAAAAACTTATTGATTTTCTTCAAGCTAACACAGATTGTTTCGCTTGGTCCCATCTTGACACGACAGGGATCCCACCGAAGGTAACCACTCATAAGCTGAGTTTGGACCCGAAGTTCCATCCGATTAAGCAGAATAGGAGGCTGCAGTCCTAGATGAAGCATACGCTCATCAAGGATGACGTATCGAAACTTCTTAAAGTAGGATCCATTCGGGAAGTTAAATACCTGGACTGGTTAGCTAACATAGTGGTAGTGCCTAAGAAAGGGAATAAGTTAAGAATGCGTGTAGGTTACAAAGATTTAAACAAAGCATGCCCTAAGGATTCTTTCCCTTTGCCTAACATCGATCAGATGATCGACGCGATAGCCAGGTACCAGATACTCAGCTTTCTCGACGCCTATTCCGGGTTCAACCAAATTCTCATGGACCCAGACGATCAAGAAAAGACTTCTTTTATCACTAAATTCGGCACCTACAGTTATAATGTAATGCTATTTGGGTTAAAGAACGCCGGTGCCACCTATCAACGCCTAACAAACCGGATGTTTGAAGAACAAATAGGGAAATCAATGGAAGTTTATATTGATGATATATTGGTCAAGTCCCTACGAGTAGAGGACCATTTAAAATATTTGCAGGAGACCTTCGACATACTGAAGAAATATAATATGAAGCTGAACCTAGAAAAGTGCATATTTGGGGTCGGATCGGGCAAATTCCTCCGGTTCATGGTATCCAATAGAGGGATCGAGATCAACTCCAACAAAATAAAGACCATAGAGGATATCACCGCGGTGGACAACATCAAAGCCATTCAAAGACTGACCCGGCGTATATCCGCCTTGGGTTGGTTCATCTCGAGGTCTTCGAACAAAAGCCATCGATTCTTTTTACTATTAAGGAAGAAGAATAACTTTTCCTAGATCCTGAAATGCTAGCAAGCTTTGGATAAACTCAAACGGTATCTATCGATTCCTCTCTGCTGCACACTCTGAAGGCAGACAAACAACTGTACCTCTACTTGGCAGTTTTCGAGGTGGCGGTAAATGGTGTCTTAGTCCAGGAGGAAAGAAGGTACGCAATTTCCTATTTACTATGTTAGTAGAACTCTAGGTGAGGCCGAATCAAGGTACCCTCACCTGGAAAAATTAGCGCTTGCTTTGCTATGTGCTTCCAGGAAGCTAAAGCCATACTTTCAATGCCACCCAATATGTGTCGTGACCTCTTACCTGCTGAGGAATATCACGCATAAGTCCGATCTCTCGGGCCGGTTGGCCAAATAGGCCATGGAAATTAACGGGTATGATATCGAGTATCGACCCCGAACCGCCATAAAACCTCAGGTTTTGGCAGACTTTGTGGCCAACATTACACCGGCCTTAATACCCTAAGTCGAAAGGGAACTACTGCTAACCTCAGGGACTACTTCGGGGATCTGGACCCTTTTCATGGACGGTGCCTCCAACGCGAAGGGGTCCGGGCTCGGTATCGTATTAAAACCACCCATGGGGAATATAATTAGACAGTCTATTAGAACTGTGAAATTGACTAACAATGAGGCCAAGTATGAGGCCATGATTGCAGGTCTAGAATTGGCTAAAAGCCTTGGGGCTAAAGTGATCGAAGCTAAGTGCGACTCCCTCATTGTGGTAAATCAAGTTAACAGATCGTTCGAAGTAAAAAGAAGAACGGATGCGAAGGTACTTGGAAAAATTGCAAGTAACCCTACACCAATTTAGGGAATGGACCCTGCAGCATGTATCTCGAGATCAAAACAGTGAGGCTAATGTACTGGCTAACTTGGGGTCGTCGGTCGATTCCGATGAATTTAGCTAGGGAGCAGTAGTGCAACTAATGAACTCGGTGATAGAAGAAGTCCACACCAAAGTAAACTCAATAAGTTTAACTTGGGATTGGAGAAACAAATACATAGACTACTTGAAGACAGAAAAATTACCTTCGGATCCCAAAGAATCGAGAGCCCTGCGCACCAAAGCTGCCAGATTTAGCTTGGTTGAATGGGCATTGTTCAGGAAGACCATCTTAGACCCACTAGCCAGATGCTTAGGACCAGGAGAGATCGAATACGCCATGAGAAAAGTTCACGAAGGCAGTTGCGGGAACCATTCGGGGGCAGTATCCTTGGTTCGGAAACTAATTAGGGCCGGCTACTACTGGACCGGAGTAGAGAAGGATGAAAAGGACTTCGTACGTAAATGCGACGAGTGCACACCCCGATGATCTATCAATCGGGAGAAATGATCCACTCGGTCCTGTCTCTGTGGCCATTTATGAAGTGGGGAATGGACATCGTCAGTCCCCTGCTATGGGCACCCAGTAAAACTTAATTCATACTATTCATGACTGATTATTTTTTTCAAATGGGTTAAGGCTCAAGCATTCATCTGGGACCACATAATATGTCGATTCGGGATACCGACCGAGATTATTTGCGACAAAACAATTCATCGGCAACAAGGTGAGTAATTTTTTCGAAGATCACAAAATCAAGAAGAAACGATCAACGACTTATCACCCTAGTGGGAACGGGCAGGCGTAATCAACGAACAAGACTATACTCCAAAACCTGAAGAAGAGGTTGACCGGTTTGAAAAGGAAATGGAAGGAGATCTGGAGCCACCCCGTTTTCTTTGGTTTATGGAGACGAAGCCCTGATACCAGTCGAGGTGGGAGAACCGAGCCTCAGGTTCCAGTATGCGGCTGAAGAGCCAAACGACGAGGCTATGATCACGAGCCTGGAGCTATTGGATGAGAGGTGGGAGGCCACTCTGGTCCGGTTAGCCGCCCAAAAGCAGCAAATAGAAAGGTATTACAACAGAAGAGCCAGCCTCCGACCCTTTCAAGTCGGGGACTTGCTATTGAGAAAAGTAACGCTCACACCAGGAACCTGAACGAGGGGAAATTGGGCCCGAATTGGGAAGGACCGTATCAAGTTGTCGGAATAACCGGCAAAGGCTCATGTAAACTCGAAGGACCGTATTAGGTTTGAAAGCACGTGATGCACTCTTTCTCCCTTGAATCGATTTTGTCCCGAAATGGGTTTTTCGGCAAGGTTTTTAACAATGCAAAAGTAAAATGTGATACCTTAGATAAGACCGTGTTTCAAACTGGAATCGATGATCGTTTGCTTCGGATTAACAGTATCCGATCCCTCATGAGTTTGACCTCGAATATTGGGGGCCATTACCCTCGAATTAAGATCTTTAGTAAGGGGAAAAGAAAATTTTATGTGCTAAAAGCTAAGGCTTGATGGTTAGGATTCATTGTAAGGGTCAAATGGTCCTATGAACCATGCCTACATAGTCTACTCTAGCCACAATACAATTTTTATGCGCCTTTGATCATGTACCTTGTATACTAAGCAATGGAAGAAATTCCTACTTCCCTTACACTTTATTACTGCGCATTTTTCTTGTTCGATCCTGGATCCTAAAGCCCACGGACTACCCCTGCTCGGGGACTGTCAAGCCCACAGGCTACCCCTACTCGGGGACTGTCGCCCGATGAAAATATGGACGACCCAGGCTACCGAATCCCGGAGGCACCAAACCCACTAGGCGGTGTCGAATATAAAAAGCTACGGCACCCTAAAAATAGCTCAAAGATGTCCGAAGTCCGTGACTAGAAATTAAGGTCCTTACAAAAAATCAAAACATATTAAAAGGTTACCCTCAGCAACAACATCGTCTAAAAAACACTTAAGTATCTTAAAAACCTTCGGTCTCGCCGAGGGTTCGAAGCCACAAGTAAACCAAAGTTGCATCGAGGTCGGGCTCCGTTCGAACCTCTGAAAACTAGTTGCTCCAGAACTACATATGATTTTATGCTAAGGCATTAAAAACAATACACAAATAGAAATTGCAAGTAGATACTAGAAAAGTAAAGACACAATATTGATAGAAAGGGAAAATTTTTATTTACTCCAAAATATATTTACAAAGGCACGATAGAACAACCTTAAAATAAACTAAAAACAAACACACGAGGAAAAACTGAAAAAGTACTAAAGCATCTACACCTGGTTTTCACTGGGGCTCGACTCGTCGCTAGAACCGTCGGAGCCTTCGGGACACTCAGGCTCATAGAGCTCCTTTGCCTTGGCCTCGAGCCTCCTAGCTTCTTCAATCTCAGCTGATAGGTCAAAACCTCGGGCATGGATCTCTTCGCGGGTCTCTCTCCGGGATAGGCACTTTATATACTTAGTCTTCGTATTTAAGCAGGTCTCGGCTGCCTCCACATCGGCATTATACTGGACCATCATTTCCTCGGCATCAGTAGAGGTTGTATTCAATTTAGACCTCAGTGCGGCATATTCTTGTCTGAGAGCATCCCATTCCGCGACCGCCGAGCTCAGCTGTGCTTGGAGATCATCATTTAGCCGAGACCACTTATCGGCTTTGTGCTTCGCCACCCAGATTTGGTTCTCGATCGATGCCAGCTCCGGCTTCGCAACTTCCTTCTCCGAAGCCAGCAGGTCCATCTTGCACTTCCACACTTCGATTGTGGCCTTGACCTCATCCATCTCAGCTCGAAGATAGTCGATCAGGTCTATCTTCTCTTAGACCTGCAAAGTTTTGTTGTTAGTCACCCAAGACTAGTTGTTCATTTTTAGCCTCAAAGATCTTTATCTTCTTAACCAGGTCGGCGTGTTCCCGCTTCAGGGTTGAGGCCTCCTTCTGAGATTTTTCCAGCTCGGCCTGGAGAATCGTGTAACGACCTGACCGGTCATATTGAGTGTTTTAGCTATGATCCCCTAAATTATGCTTCCTCTATGCTATATTGTGGTTATGTAACTTGCCGGAGTGGTTGGTTTTGGTTTCGGGTGAGTTTCGGAGTGAATTGGGACACATAGTCCCTAAGCTGGAGGTTTAAGTCATAGGAGTAGACCGAAATTTCACTTGTGTGAAGATGACTCAAGAATGGAACTTTGATGGTTCCTATAGCTTCGTATGGTAATTTTTCTTTTAGGAGCTTGTCCGGATGTTGAATTGGAGGTCCGTAGGTCGTTTCGGCATGAATTGGCGAAAGCTGAAAAAAATGAAAGATTTTGAAAAGTTTGACCAAGAGTTGAATTTATTGATATTGAGGTCAGATCCCGATTTTGAAGTTGGAATAGGTCCGTAATGTCATTTTTGACTTGTGTGCAAAATTTAGAGTCAATCAGAGTTGATTTGGTAGGAATCAACGTTGGTTTCAGAATTTGGAAGTTCATAGGCTTGAATTTGGGTTGCGATTCGTAGAATTTGTGTTGTTTGATGTGATTTGACGCTTAGAGCGTGTTCGTATAATGTTCCAGGACTTGTTGTTATACTTGGTTGAGGTTCTGGGGGCCTCGAGTGTAATACAGACCAGGTTCGGCGCATGTCGGATCATTGAGGAATGGCTGAAGTTCTGGTGCCTCTCAGTTCTAGTTTCCTCTTATGCGATCGCGAAAGAGGGGCCACGATCACAAAGCTCTGAGACTGGCAGGCGTGGATTGGTGCTATCAATCGCGAGATGGCTTATGTGATCATGAAGCTTGGAATGTCAGTGCATCGCGAACGCGTGAGTGGTGCCGCGTTCATGATGAAGGAAGGGGAGGCCTGGGATGTGGATGCATTGCTCTATGCAGTCGCGAATTGGTGCACGCGATCGCGTAGCTTTGGAAAGTTTCTCACCGTATTCGCGACCAGTCTTCTGCGTTCGCGTATAAGGTTTTTGAGCTTATGGAATTTATTCTTCGCGATCGTGAAGGGAATTCCGCGATCGCGATGTGTAAATCACTGGGCAACAGACTTAAGTTTCTAAATCAAGGGTTTATTCCATTTTTCACATTTTGGACCTAGAGAGCTCAGTTTGAGGCGAAAGTTTGAGGGATTTTCAGATAGATCATTGGGGTAAGAATTCCTAACTCGTTTTTGGTTAATTTACATGAATCTATTGTTAATATCATCATTTAATTAGTATTTTGGAGTTGAAAATTGGAGAAGAGTGGTAGAACTTCTTAGACTAAGTTTTCTAGTTTTGGAAGACGAATTGAGGTCTGATTTGGATAATTCTTCTATGGTTGGACTCGATATCGAATGGGTTTTCGGATTTTATAATTTTGGTTGGGTTCCGAGACGCGGGCCCGGATTGACTTTTTGTGTCGATTTTTCAATTCTTTGCAAAGATCGTACTTTATTGTTTGAATTAGTTTTCTATAGTTATATTTATAGTACGAAATTATTTTGGCTAGATTCGAGCCGTTTGGAGTTAGAAAATCGAGGGAAAGGCCTTCTAGTTAATTGATTTAGCATGGTTTGAGGTAAGTGGTTTGCCTAACTTTGTGTGGGGGAATTACCCCTTATGATTGGTGTTGTTTGTGATAATTGTGATATGTGAAAGTCGTGTACGCAAGGTGACAAGTGTGTACACGGGCTAAATGTGGAAATTTCCGATTTTAGCGATGTAGATCCCTTTCCATGCCTTAATTGAGTTACCTTAACATGTTATAGCCATCATTTTTAGTCTACTTTTCACATGCCTACTTGTCTTATTCTTATTTGGTAATTGACCTATATGTTTAGTTGAAGTACTTGCTTCTTTTATTCCGTACACTATTGAATTCTTTATTTGAAATTGCTATTCTTGGAATATCTTGTTGTTGAATTTGGTATTGAGTTGCAAAGGCCGTAATTCCTATTGAGGCGAAGTGTTAAGTTGTGAAATATCATTTTATTGAGTTACTCGCCGGTTTTTATTGTTGAGACTTTGTGTACGTTGTGGTTAAGCTGTGGACTCCTTATTGTGAAATTCTATTATTGTTTGATTTTTTCTGGCAAGTTGTGATATTGGACACGTGAGGTGCGAATTATGATATGTTGTGATACTAATATGCATGCGGTGAGATAAGGTGCGTTTGATACGCGTGGCTAGTAGGGGAACTACTAGAAGCCATGTGGTGTGATAAGGTGGGCTAAACGTGGGATATTATTTTGGAAAAAATGATTTTAAAAACTAATGTAAAGAGTCCCGTGGTGATACAAGGAAATATTGTGATTTATTTAGTGATTTGAGAATACGAGGCAGTACCTCGGTAGTGACTCTTGTTGACATTTCCCCATTCTTTTGAAGCTGTTTTTGATCGTTGTTTCCTTATCATATTATAAATTTTCTTTCTTTGTGTTGCACTATTTGTAGTTCTGTGTAGCTAATCTTGTTATAGTATTGGTTGTTTCAATTTCATTACTGTCTTTGTTACACTGCCTACATTTGTTTAATCTTTTATTATTTCTAGTAGGGCCCTGACCTGACCTCGTCACTACTCAATCGAGGATAGGCTTGGCACTTACTGGGTACCGTTTTAGTGTACTCATGCTACTCTTCTATACATCTTTTTGTGCAGATCCAGGCACTTCTTACCAGCTTAGGCATTAGTTGGAATTCTACTGCGGAGACTTCAAGGTATACCTGGCGTCAGCAAGCCTCGTAATCCCCCTCTCTCTAGATCTCTTATTTCTTTATCCTCTATATATAGACATGATGTATAGGGTTATCTAGTGTTCATACTTAGAGCTGTGACTTGTATTACACCGGGTCTCGGGATTTGTATATGCTGAGTCGTAACATTGATTTTTTACAACTGTTGAGTTTGAGACCTATATCTATTGTTATTTCAATTATTCCGCATATTGTTAGGCTTACCTAGTCTTAGAGACTAAGTGCCGTCACAACGTCCTCTGGAGGGAAATTTGGGTAGCGACAAATCAGGAGGTCTTTGAGGTCCTCGTCCTGCTGCTCACTAAGAGCCCTGTACATATCCTACTTCCGCACTTGCTCTATAAGCTCGAACTCGAGCTGGCTAATCTCCAAACGGTATCGGAGGAAGCTTTTACAGTGAAGCACTGAAGCCTGAAAGATATTGAAGTTAGTAGAGGACATCAAAAACCAAAGTGAGATTCACAAAGGGGTACAAAGGGCTAACGCCTTACCCGAATCAGCGTCTGTTGCACCTCATTGAAGAGGCTCGACGTGCCCACCTTATTGATCTTTTCCTGGTCCTCCTCGTTCACCATGCATCGAAGGTAGCTGGCTATGCCCACCAGAGCAGACAGGACCCGGGCATCCTCCGAGATTGTGAGAACGACCGTACTCTTGCGCTCGGGGTCCACGCTCGGAGCAAGAAATTGCTTCACTAGTTTTGGGCTTGAACTCGGCCCGCCCGCTCCCGATCGCACATCCTTCTTCGGAACCTCCAGGTGACCAAGCCCCAAAAAATCCACCAGTGCGGCCATATCCATGCCGTTGAAGAACGTGTTGAGGGCGTTGTCTGGGCTCTGCGCCACCTCGTTGACTTCTCTCTGCCCCCTTAGGCCTCTTCGAGTATGGACTCAGTATAGGAGGGTGTCTCCACGATGTTAATGACACCAGCTACCTCATTCGGGACATAAGCGGTTTCCTAGGGGGCCGCAGCCTCCGTCTCTCCCTCTGGTTCCCGAGTAAGAAGGGGATTGACCTCATGGTCCTCTTTCTTGGTCGTCCCCATGCGCGCTCGGAGTACGACATCTGATTGCAGATCCCCTCGATCTACTCCTTGAATCGGGGAATTTTATTAAGGACTTGGGCAACAGCTGCACGACAACAAATACAGACAATGAGAGAAGGAATAAAAAGAAGTGAATACTCAAAGAAGACAATACTACGAGATGCGTTCACTTCTTGGGGAACGACAGAAATTCGGGAGGGATCGGGTCTTCGGTTTTCACCCAAACAAACCTCCCCTGCCAGCCTTGGTCTCGGTCTTCGTCGATGCTCGAGAAAGGAGACTTGCTTGCTCAGTGAACGAGCTTGATCAGCCCCCCTCGAAAAATTCAGGGACCGTATAGGCGGAGTAGATGGTCGAGGGTGAACCGAGGGGCTTTGGTATTGTTCACGAAATGGCGTAAGAGGATCACGATCCTCCAAAAGGACAGGTGGATTTGCCCAAGGCACATCTCGTACCTTTTGCAGAAAGCAAGAACTATGGGGTCTACCAGGGCGAGTGTGAAGGGTAACTGTAAGCACTTAAATACCCCTTCACATGAGTAGTGATGTCGTCATTGGGCTCGAGGACGACCACGTCCTTACCCTCCCATTTATAGTCCACTCGGACTATTGGTAGGGTTTCTGCAGTGACAGAGCATATATATATATCTCCATGCTCCCTCGCCTCATTCCTATTGACTAGAGGCCTTCTCGACGTTGAAGTCTCTCCCGGTAGAGCAAGCCCCAGGTACAAAGCTCTTCATGGGGGGTTCTTTAACTTCGGGAACAGCTACCTCGGCATCTGTGACCGGGTGGGAAGATGAAGGAACGGCCTGCTGAGGCACCGAGTTGGAAGTTTTTGCCATTGTAATCTGGGAAATATGAAGGTTTGAAGAAAAATATGAAGATTTGAAGATGGTACGAAGGTATGAAGGTCTAGGTTGAAGGTTCAAAGAAAATGTATGAGGATTGAAGATGAAGATATGAAGGTTCAAAGGGCAATGTATGAAGGTTTGGAGAAGTTAAAAGCCGTAAGAGAGTTCGAGGGTAAAATCTAGAATTGGAAAGTGGAAGAAGTGAAAAAGGTCGAAGCTTTTATAGGGAAAAATAGTCAATGCATGACGTTTCGCATTCGAAGGCAGCCAGCTGGTGACTAACACATGTCCGAAATTAGAACGACGCGACTGATGGGACATTTCGATTTACCCGTCATCTCAATTGTAACATACGAAGGAAGGAAACATGGTTCATCTATCGTTACCCATCATTTCGGCAAACCTACTCCCCAGAAAATGAGGGAACTCTCTGTATACGGGTAAAATCGGGGATAATGCATACCCCGATTTCCCCGTGAAGAAAATGGAAGAAGGGCATGGAAGCACGAGATTGAAATCGAGGATGGGAGCTCTTCGTATCGAGATCCATAAAAGGTGAACGGTGTGCTCATCATCGGGCCTGATAAAACGACGCGCCCCGGACCCAGAGCGAGTTCTAAGACCTCGAATAACACGGTAAATGGTAACACACGATGGATAGAGGGCTGTGATATTCGCACCCAGTCGGATATCACGACACAGATCTCGCTCGATGTCGGTTACGGATCAGTAATTGACGAGAAAGGAAGATTCTTACCTCTTTTAGATTTATACTGGGGATGAAACTCTCCTACTATATAAAGGGGAAGTTTTTCTTTTGTAACACACATTGTAACACGCGAATCAAAGCAATACAAATTCATTTTCTGCCTTTTAGCTACTGTTAAAGTTCTTGTTCACTTAACCTGTTCTTTATTCACGACTGAGCTCAAATCGAAAATCCGATCGAGGACGAGGTCATTATTTGATCTAAGTCCAGGCTTGGCCACAACGTCACAATTGGTTTGATCATTTAATTCATCTTTAATTCATTTATCTAATATACTTAATTTTTTGTGTTGAATCAAATCGCGTATCCTTAAAATCGCTTACAAACTTAATTGTTATCCGATTTAAGGAAAACACAAACATTTTAAGGCATAATGATCCGAGCCAACTTATTAGTTATTCAACTTTTAGAATCCTTAACCATTTTTCTTATAATTTAACTCTAAATAAATGACGGTTGAATAGTTTATGTCATAAAAGTATTCTCAGTTATCAATCCAGTGAAAAACGGACATAAGGGTCCTTGGTTAAATGAGTTTTATTATGAAAAAAAGGATTTTAATATGACGTGGTGCGTCAAATTCTGTGGTATTTCAGTTTTTGAGTCAAATAACAATAGTTGGATGACTTTGTTATTCTAAAAAAATAAAAATAATTTTAATTAGACCTCTTTATAAGTTAAGTGACCATCTAAGAAATTTACTAAATTTAAGAGTAATTCACCCGATAAATGATAGATAAAGAAAGGTATATTGCTAGCAAATTATCAGGAATCGTACAACTAGTAAGTCCGTGTAGGGGACATTAGAAAGAAAATAATGGGGCACACGTCCCGTAGAAAACCAGAGGATAGTGACCAAGGACTAGTAGTCAAACCGGCAATCCGCGTACATCATGTTGAAAAAGGTCTATTTTGTCGTTTTTCTCTTCAATTGGATTTGGTTGGACTCGAAAGATGTAGTACTAGTAGTAGTCATTGGGGCGGCTCTAGCAACTCACAGTCACTGTCAGCTGTCAAATGACGTCTTTTTTCAACCTTGCCCTTCATCCTTAGACTTCAAAATCTAATCCTGCTCTGCTCCCTCCGTTTCCATTGATATGACGCAATTTAATTGGACGTTAATTTAAGAAGGATTTTAAAAAAAAAAAAATAGTGATCTTAAATATAATATAATATTTGTTTATTGAATACATTTAAAATTCATAATCTTAAATATTTCATAACATTTTATCCGATTATAAAAATTTCTTATTAAAAAGTTTCACATGTAAGATTATGTTTTTTAAAAAATAAAATAAAATATGCTAAAATAATACTAGCACATAATTTGAAACCGAAAGAATATATATCTTATAGTGTTATTTGTTTAGTATGTACACATGTACGAGGTAAAAAGTTATTTTTACTATTTTGAAGCTCAGAGACGCTAGTTGCGACCTAGGAAGATAGACAAAAATTGCTAATAAAAAGCTAGGGGATGGGCAAAAAATCTATTTCCTACCGGTCCATAATAAGTGACCATTTGGTTTTAGCACACTCATTAAAAAAATACGAACTCCTAGAGAAAAAAGATGTATTCACTAAATTAACCTCAATTAATTGTTACCTTGACATATTTGAATATGTAAATAAGGGTAAATTTTGAAAAAATAAAATTTATTTCTTCTTGATTATGTAAATGAATACGTATTCTGAAACAAAATAAAAAGGTAAAATGGTCACTTATTATGAACCGAAGAGAATACTTATTAAGGAATAGATTATCTAAACTTAATGTTGGAGAAGGTGCTCACCTTGCACTAATTAATAGTACATGAAATACTGTTACTTTGATCGTATAAATTCATTTTGTTCCAAATCGGACATTCCATTTGACTTGAAAAGTGTGGCACAAATGGAATTCGAAAAGTATATTGTTGATCACATATAAACTGGTTCAATAAATTAAAACTTTTTTAACACAAGAGAATTACGCATATGTTTTGTTGTGTATATAGGAAAGACTTCCATTTTAGGACAAATATCTGTATATGATGTTGTAATCTAGAAAAAATGAAAAAAACTAATATTTAATTAGAATTCGAGTATTACGTAGTAACCTTTTAGATACGTGGTGAAATGGGTGGATCGTAGATAGAAAGAAAAATGGATTACATATTAGAGTATTAAATGTAAGGATAATGTCACATACGAATTATTGAAGTATATTTTATATAGAGTTGGTGCAATTGTATCTCATTAGGAGTTCTAAACAGTGATTACTTTGGAGTCTTATTTTCCAAGAAACTCATGTATATATTTATGTATCTCCAAGAACAAAGGTTTGAGAAGTGTTTTTCTGTTCTATCATGAAATCAAGAGCCGTCAAAGGTTAAACCAACCCAAAATCTTTTTTTTTTCACCAAAGAGAGTGAGAGACCAGTACGCCTTCGCGGGTGAAAACAACTGCTCTTCCATGACTTCAAGCCTATCTATAGTCTCATCGTCTCCAAACCTAGCACATACATCAATTGCGTGTGAAACTCACATCTATTGGGCTTAAGCTTGTTAGAGCTTAAACTAGAGTAAATGAAAAATGTAGAGAAAATGAATTTTTTAAATTTTCCTTTTTGACAAAGGGACATTGTCCAATATTGGAGGAGCAAAAGAGTTTTGATGGGTATATATACAATTGCACTTCTTCTAGCTCTTAAAGAGTTGAGAAGAAGGCAAGCCTCGCGCTGTTGTCGTGCTCGCTCGGCTTCGGCTTCGGATTTGGTCAAATGATCTGATTAATTAATTAATTAATTTTTTGAACCAAATTTATTTGTTAATATTAAAGATTAACATAATATTATTTTAATCCAAATTAGTTATTTTTTTAAGGTAAATTATTTTTCCTCCGTTTTGAATTTCACGTCAGAATTTAAATTTGACGGTTTGCATAAATGACCATTTTATAAAACAACCATTTTGAATTGCAGCCTTACATGAAGAGTTCCAACTCCTCGGTATCATCCAACGTTTTGGCTATAAATATATGATCTTTCCATCAGATTTTTCTTATGGAAATTTTAATTTTTCCTTCTTCCTTCTGTATTATTCTTAACAGAAAGAAAGCAGTAAGTGTGATTTGCTACTGATCTTTGAGTTTGTTGGTCACTGGTGTTTCAAGTACAGCTACACCAGTGAGAGTAATCCGTTCTATTTTGGGAGGAAATAATCTTAAACCTTAGGTACTAGGAGGAGATTAATTTCCTTAAGGAAACACTGTGAATTCAGTAGGCTCAGATTAATTTTCTGTTTCTTCTATATTTCTAGTTTTTTGTTGCTACTGATTTTTAAATATATTTTTGAATGCAGATCACTAACAACATCTTCCAAATTTCTACTGTTTGTTGATCCTGCTTGTCCAGATCATATTTGTTTACTTAGTGATCTCTACGAACTCAAACAAGCTCTACACATGTGGAATAAACGTTTAGCTAATGTACTTCTTTTTCTAGGCTTTGTGGGATCCAAAACTAATAGTTCTGTATTTTATATGTTGAATGCCGGCGAGAAGTTATTCTGTTTAGTATATGTTGATGACATTCTGGTTTTGGGTTCCAATTCTGCTCATATTGCAGCTCTCATTTCCAAACTGCAAACTTAATTTGCTACTAGAGATTTGAAAAAATTATCTTATTTATTGGGCATTCAAGCCAAATGGACACGAGAAGGATTGCATTTGTCACAAGGTAATTATGTCACAGACCTCTTTAATCGTGTGCAAATGGGTTCGTGTGCTCCTGTCTACACACCAGCTTCATCATCCAAGATTTTCATCACTGGTGGTTGTCCATTTTACGACCAAATTCTATATAGGAGTACTGTTGGAGCTTTATAATACATGACATTTAATAGACCCGATATAGCAATGCAGTAAATAAATATCACCATTTATGTATTGTCCTATGAATTCTTGGTAGGTTTCCGTAAAACATATTCTTCGCTATGTCAAGGCTATTGCCTCCCCTGGTTTATTTCATCTACCTTGCTTCATGGTTATAGTGATTTAGATTGGGGAGGTGATACTGATGATCACATGTCCACCATTAGATTTACCATTTTTCTTGATTCCTATTTGATTTCATGAGCTTCTCGGTAGCAAAAAGTTGCATTGTGGTCGAGCACAGAGGCTGAATATCGTGCATTAGCTGATGTTGCATCTGAGATGACATGGATCGAGCTTCTCCTTCAAGAGATTGGCTGTTTCACCTCCTCTATTCCCATTCTTTGGTGTGATATTCTTAGTGCCACCTACTTAAATGCTAATCCCATTTTTTATTCTCGGACAAAACATATGGTAATCGATTTTTATTTTGTTCGTGACAAGATTCGTGGAAAGTTCTTGTCAGTGAGGTATGTGAGTTCTCATTATCAAGTGGCCGATGCTCTTACCAAGCCTTTGTCCAAGGTCCGATTCCTAGACTTGAAGCATAAGTTGACAATTGTTCCACACTTTACTCAACTTGAGGGGGTGTATTTGAAAATGTCACGTAGAATTGATGAAGTGTACTTTATATAGAGTTGGTGCAATTGTTATCTCATTAGGAGTCCTAAGCAGTGACTACTTTGGAGTCTTATTCTCCAAGAAACTCACATATATATATATATATATGTGTGTGTGTGTGTGTGTGAGTCAAATGCTTGAGAAGTGTTGTTTTGTTTTATCATGGAGTCAAGAGTCATCAGAGGTTAAACCAACCCAAAATTCTTTTTTTTTACCTAAAAAAGAGAGGGAAAGAGAGAGAGAGAGAGAGAGAGAGAGAGAGAGAGAGAGAGAGAGAAAGAGAGAGAGCGAGACTAGCACACCTCCATGGGTGAAAAAAACCGCTCTTCCTTGACTACAAGCCTATCTATACAGTTTATGCATTGTCCCATGGATTCTCACTAGGTTGTCGTCAAACGTAATCTCTGCTATGTTAAGGCTACTGCCTCCCATGGTTTATTTCATCTACCTTGCTTCATGGTTATAGTGATTCGGATTGGGGAGGTGATATTGATGATCGCAAGTCCACCGCGGGATTTGCCGTTTTTCGTGACTCCTATTTGATTTCATGAGCTTCTCGGAAGCAAAAAGTAGTATCGTGGTCGAGCACAGAGGCCTGAATATCGGGCATTAGCTAATGTTGCATCTAAAATGACATGGGTTGAGCTTCTCCTTCGAGAGATTGGTTATTTCTCCTCCTCTATTCCCATTCTTTGATGTGATAATCTTAGTGCTACCTACTTAACTGCTAATCCCATTTTTCATTCTCGGATGAAATATATGAAAGTCGATTTTTATTTTGTCCATGACAAGGTTCATGAAAAGTCCTTGTCAGTCAGGTACGTGAGTTCTCATAATCAAGTGGCTGATGCTCTTACCAAGCCTTTGTCCAAGGTCCGATTCCTGGACTTGAAGCAAGTTGAATTGTTTCCATCCCTGCTCTACTTGAGGAGGTGTGCAGGAAAATGTCACGTAGGAATTTTTGAAGTCCATTTTATATAGAGTTGATGCAATTGTTATCTCATTAGGAGTCCTATGTAGTAATTACTTTAGAGTCTTATTCTCCAAGAAACTCATGTATATATTTATGTATTCGCATATAAGAATAAGGTTTGAGAAGCATTTTTCTATTCTATTATTAAAAATATTTATTCATGACCGTTAGTATTATGCTTTAGAAGACCAGACCGACATTGTGGTTAGAGCATGTTTGAAAAGTCATCGAGGAATTGAATTTGTGTGTGCATAATTACACAGTGTGATATGCTTGTGTGATCAAATAATTATTTGATCAACATAAAATTAAGTGTAATATAATTGATGAAAGAATTACACGCTTCATTTCTCAAGGGATGAGCGAGAGTTGGCGAAAATTACGTAATATAATTACAAATTAATATAGCTTTTGTAACTCTCTTTTATTATTCTTTTCTCAAAGAGAATTATCAATATCTGAATTCAAATATATATTAGATGTACTGGTGCTAGAACCTTTATCATTGTTTTTGAGACGGGCAATAGTCTGAAAATTTTATAAGACATAAGTCATTTTCTAGAAAAATTTTTTCCTAGGAAGTTTTTTTTAAAATATTTTTTATAACGGGAGGTTATTTTTCATAAAAATTAATTTTCTTCGTAAGGAGAATTATGAGTTCCTCACTTATGGGTGGAAGTCCATTTTTTTTATAATTATCTTAATTTTTAACTTCGTAAACTTGATTCAATTAGTATTTAGGCATTATTATTTATCTTTATTATTCAAAAGTTCCACCAAAGACTAATCCATTTGGTCATACTATTATTAATCTTTCATATATGTTTTAGCAAAAGAATTTCACTGACAAACCAAGAACCAAAATATAATTCTAAAAAATAATTTATGTTAATAAAAAAGTACTTTTTGTCGCACCAAACACATTCTTAATGACATTATGTTTATTGTCTTTGTTGACGGGATTGATATCATGGAAGATCATAAATAGGCCGGTTGAGGTTCAATCTGCGTGGGCCGCACCTGAAGTCCAATAACACGAAGAAGTCCACAACTGTCCCCAAACAATAGCATACTTTCTTGGAAATTTTACTTCCTATAGCAAAGGTATATACCCTATTTATTATAAATTAAAAAGTATTTTAAAATATTATTTTTATAGCTATATTTTATATTTTATTACAAAATAGGTATTTATGGTATATACTACATTTGAGGCGTGAAATACGCTATTTATGTGTTTCCTCTCTCTTTCTTTCAATTAACATACGATTCTCTCTTAGAAGTTTTCTTCTTTCTCTCTGTCTTCCTTCTCTCTTTTCTTCGAGCAAAATACCTATTTCTAATCGTGAATTCTCCGGCCGAATCCTCTAGGGTTACTGCAATTGGAAATACTTCTAAATTGTTGGGAGAAAGATGGGAAAGACAGACCTTTTCTTCAAAATCAGATTCCTCCATAGCAAGGAGGGGCTCGTCGCTCTGAGGCTAGGGCCACTGCGCAGGGAGCAAAAACGATGTCAGAATAATCTGAGTAAAGCATGGGTATTGTAAGATGAACGACGGATACTGCAATATTTTCTACGCCGGAGAAGATTTGAGGGCCAGGGTTTTTGTTCGTCTCCATTTTTAGTTTTAATACAATGTATACAGTATTTTGCTTGGTCGAAAAACGCCATCTCCGATTAACTTTCTTCTCTTCTTTGCTATTTAGTCACATACAATGATACAAATACATTGTAATTTCGTACAAATTCACTCAAACACATTGTATTTTTGTATAAATACACTATTTTTTTGCCTGTATCTATGTATTTTGAAGGTCTGTATTTATTTAATACAACTGAATACGCCTATATTCATGCATACTGTACATAGAATATGCAATATGCATGAATACATGATGTAAACATTGAAAACACTAAATACAAACATTGAAATAGAACATAATATAAACAGTAAATACATTTAATTTTAAAATACAGTAAAATACACTGAATACAAATAGAAATACAGTGAATACAATCCAAAAAACATATTGAATACAGTAGTAATAAAATGTATTAGGAATAACTAAAATATTGTTAATACAGATATATTTGAATATATTGAATACAAAATAGTGAATTATAACGACTCGACCGGTCTCTTTGAGAATTAGCATCCCGTTCGGCGGTTTAAGGTCTCGACCAGCTTCGTATTATGTATTATGACTAGCGTGTGTGGTCGAGTTCGGATTTCGGATGATTCGGGATCAATTTGGAAAAAGGATTCTTGTTTTAGAAGCTTAAATGGTAAGCATTGACGGGAATTTGACTTTTGTGTAAATGATTCCGGAATGAAATTTTTATGGTTTCAATAGCTTCGTATGATGAGTTTATACTTGAGCGTGCGTCCGTATTTGGATTTGGAGGTCCGTAGGATAATTTGAAGCATTTCGGCGGAAGTTAGAAAATTGAAGTTTTGGAAGGTTGAGAGGTTTGACCGAGAGTTGGCTTTGGTGATATCGGGGTCCGATTTTGATTTCGAGAGTTGTATTAGCTCCGTTATGTCATTTGGGACTTGCATGCAAAATTTAGCATCATTCCGGGTTGATTTGATATGTTTCGACGCGAGTTTTAGAAGTTAGAAGCATTAGAAATTTATAAGTTCGATTCGTGGGGCGATTTGTAGTATTGACATTGTTTGATGTGATTTGAGACCTCTAGTGGGTCCGTGTTATGTTATAGGACTAGTTGGTATATTCGGAGGGGGTCTCGAGGGGCCCGGGTGTGTTTCGGACGAGCTTCGGATCATGAAAATTTTCATGTTTTGGGATAGGTCTGGTTCTAGTGCTTCGCACCTGCATCATTTTGGAGCGCAGGTGCGGCTTCGCTTCTGCGTGAGCTTGGCCGCTTCTGCAATCATAGTGCCTGGGACGGAGCTCGCTTCTGCGGAGATTGGCACGCAGGTGCGATGGCCGCATTTGTGGCCCAGCGATCGCATATATGAAGTTGTTCGCTCTTGCGGTTCTTTTGGCGTTTTTGCGATGTCGCTGGTGCGACTGTATTTCCGTTGATGCGGATCCTTGCTTGGTAAGTTGAGTTCGCAGATGCGAACTTTTTCTAGCAAATGCGAGACCGCAAGTGCGGCTTTTCCGTTCGTAAATGTGAAGGGCGCTCGACAGAACACATATATGTCTAGGGTTTGATATTTTAAATATATTTTGAGTTGTAGACCTAGATTTTGGGAGATTTTTTCGTGGGTGTTTCAAGCAACTCATTGAGGTAAGTGTTCTCTACTCGAATCTTGTTATATTTCATGAATGCATTGCTATTTTCAGCATTTAATTAGTGAATTAAGTTGGAATTTGGGAAAAAGTTTGTAAAATCTTCCAAAAATGGAAAATGAAGATTTGGAGGTCGAATTGTTATCGGAATTTGTTAATTTTGGTATGGTTGTTCGTATCGGAATGGGTGTTCAGGTTTTGTGAATTTTATTGGGTTCCGAAGTGCGAGCCTGGGGTTTGGCTTTTGAGTTGACTTTTTAGTTTTAATTAAAAATTGGAGCTTTATTATCCGGAATTATTTTCTATGAGTTTTATTTATGAATTGAAGTTATTTTGGTTAGATTTGAACCGTCCGGAGGTTGTTTCACGCGAGAAGGTCATTTTAGAGTAACGATCTAGCTTCTTTGAGGTAAGTATCTTGCCTAACTTTGTGTGGGGGATCTACCCCTTAGGATTCGAGTCTGTTGTGCTAATTGTGTCATGTGAAGGCCGAGTGCGCGAGGTGACGAATACATGCCTGGACTTATTTGTGGAAATTTGACCGTCTAGTGCTCTTAGGTTCATGTGTCCATTAAATATGAAGTTGTTTTGTCGTGATAAACTCCTCATTTACTAAATTCATCTTTACGTGTCTTAATTGGAATTAATTGCTTCATATTCTACCCTTACTGCCGATTAAACTCTTATGTGCCTTAACTGAAGTTGTTGCCTCTTTTATCATCATGCTATCTTTTCGTAATTGCTTAACCTTAGTTGAAATTATTGTTATTTTTCCTTAATTGCTTAAACCTTAATTAAAATTATTATTATCTCTTTTGTAATTGCTTAGTCTTAATGAAAGTTTTTTACCCCTTTCATTGTTAACGTATTCATATTGGGGTCATTGATTCATGCTATTTCCCTTGTTGTCGAATTGCACTTCCGTGGAATCACTGTTATACATTACTTCTCCCTTGTTGAACATTCTTGTTGAGACTATTATTTCCCTGCTGTGTCTTTCTCTGTGAATTCTTTCTTTCGTTTCTTTGTATTCTGAAGTTCTTGTGTTGATTTACTTGCCATATTCTCTTGTTATTGTTGTTGCTGCTGTTGTATTTAGTGTTACTGAGCTGAGGGATATACATGATTGTGATATTGAAACCGTTTTGAAGAAATGTTGTGAAAGTCAATTACTTGAGTTGTTATGTTTCTGACGTACGTGTTTTGTTGAGAAAATTGTTATGTGTTTGCGCAATGTTTCAGTCATGCTGTTGTTGTTGATACGCAGCGTGGTATAAGGTCCGGGTGTTAAAACGCATGCGGTGAGATAAGATGGGCTTGAAATGTATGGCTAGTAGGGGAATTACTAAAAGCCATGTGGTGTGATAAGGTGGGCTAAAACGCGGGATGCTATTTCGGGAAAATAATTTTCAAAAACTAAATATAAAGGCTCCTGCGGTAATGTAAGGAAAGTTGTGATTCATTTACGATTTGAGACTACGAGGCGGTACCTCGGGAGTGCTCTTGTTGACATTTCCCTTTTCTGTGCACTTGTCTTTGATGTTGTTTTCCTTAACATACTATTTATTATTTTTCTCCGTGTTGCACTATTTGCTCAACTCTGTGTTCTAATCTTGTTGTGTTGGTCGCTGCTTCTAACTTCATTGCTGCTTCTGTTACACTGCACATTTCGTGGTGATCTTTGCTTATGTGCCATTCATTGACTCTACTCTTATTTGTTGACTGGAATTGTGGTAGAATACTTGCACAAGCATACACGTAGTTAAATCACCTATATCGGTTTTAAAAGGTGAATCCTGACGACATTAACCATTATACATACTCTTGCTTTCTTGCCTTCTGTGTGAGGATTGTTCTATTGGCACTTTAGTCGTTCGTGCGGTTATGAGTTGTAATGTGGGCACAAGATGCCAAGTGATTAGAGTTCATGAATTGGGACCCGTGAGCTATGATTATGAGGTTCGGTACCTCGTGGAAATGGTTGAACAGATATATTGTGACAGCGGTTGTCCTTATTGAGTTGTTGTTGGTCTTCCCTTTATTTGTTTTCCTCGGACTTAGATTGTGATTAGTCCCTCTATAGCTTTATTACCTGCCTGCTTCCTGTTATTGTTGTTACTAGTGTATTATTTCAAGTATTGTCTTGTATTCCTTATCCCGCTTAGATTTATATCAATATTATTTCTCTGTTAGTTCATCTACACACTCATTCAGGATGTTTAGTCCGATAGGTGTTTTGACTGTCCCTCGTCACTACTCCACCGAGGTTAATCTTGATACTTACTGGGTACCGCTGTGGTGTACTCATACTACACTTCTACATATTTTTGTGCAAATCCAGGCGCCTCGGTTGATGTTGATTATTAGCTAGCTGGTCGAGCTGTGGAGACTCAAGGAAAACCTGCCGTCGCGTTCGCAGGCCTCGGAGTCACCTTCTGATATTTTTATTGTACTTTTTAATTCCATCCGAACAGTTGTATTTAGGGATTTTCTAGCAAACTCAGTAGAGCTTATGATTTGTACTGCTAGTTTTGGGAATTATAATTTGTATAAGATATTTATCTCGTATTTATCATTCGATGGTTGAATTTCTTCTATTTATTTAGTAAGTGTTAGACTTACCTAATCTTAGAAACTAGGTGCCGTCACGACATCCTACGGAGGAAAATTGGGGATGTGACATGAATACAGTAAATACAAACATTGAATCTAATGAATGTAACAGTAAAAAATAAATATTGAAATGCATTAAATCCAACAGTTATATACAACTGAAAAATCATTCTAATTAATTGGGTTGATAATGAGGCGTGTTAGAATTGATTTTGCTGAGTTATATTAGGAGTCTATCACGCTAATTGATCCTATTTTCATTATTAGACAGCTGGACAGACCTATTTTTAAGGTGATTATCGTTACTGTATTCATGAATACATGGCGCGAATACATGTGAATACAGTCGCGTATAGCTGTAATCCCATATTTTTAGGCGGCTTTTGCTAATGTATTCAAATTCATCAGCACGAATACAACGAATACACTACTTTAACAACTGAATAGAAGCTATAGGAAGTAATTGTGTATATGGTAGCTATAGGAAGTTAATAGCCACTAGACAATAGTGGTTTTTGAAAATTTCTCTTTTTTTTATTTTATCTATAGTTAAATATAAAATTATTAAAATAATATTTAAATATTAAAAAACTACATAAAAATATTATAAATTCCAACAATTAATAATTTAAAATATTTAAATTTTTCATACAAAAATCATGATTTAAGAAAATCTTGTTTGACTTCCCAAACCAGTAATAGGTTTATCTATACTATATTAAAAGCGCGAAGGCCCTTAGTGAAATGTCATTCGCCTTTTTTACCCTTTAAAAATATATTTCATATTGGACAAAATTATATTTAAATTATTTGCCTAATCTTTAGGACCTTAAAATCAATTAAAATTTTAGTTATTTAAATTATTTTTTTGAAACATTTATAAAATCCTAATATTTAGGATTTTAAAATTGACTAATATTTACCTTACATAAATTTTTTTCCTAGTTAAAGTATGTAAAACATTTACAATTAGTAGTGCCAAAATTAGAAAATTTCAAGGCTAAACATTGACTATCACTACTTGTCAAGAAGACACGTAGAAGGAGTTCTTGGGCATAATGTTTTTGAAAATTAAGTATAATTTGCTTATTTTTCCCCCTAATATTTAGTATCTTGAGATGAACTAAAAGTTTATTTATTAAATTTATCCTATTTATGAACTAAGTCCTTGATTTTGATATCAATTAAAATTTAATCAAAATCAATTAAACTTTTATCTTTTATATATATATATACACACTACATTAAAGCACGAAGCTCCTTAGCGAAATATCGTTTGCCTTTGTTACTCATTAAAAAATAATTTTACATTAGATAAAACTGTAAATTAATATTTTTTTCTAATACTCAAGTGAAATACATTAAAATTTTGGTATTAACTCTTTCCTTATTTGAACTATGTAGAAACATAGATAAGATACTTAAATTTATATATTGCAATTAGCAGTAAATTGTACTCTAATTTATAAGAACATTTAAATTATAACTTTCTACATATTTTTAAAAATCTATGCTTATTTAAGTAATATAGAAAGTTAAATAATATTATTCATGTAATTTTTTTAGAATTTATTCCTATTGATAAAGATTCACGCGCAACACACGTGCTATAAAATTAGTATAAATTGAAAAATAGGGAGGTTCTTACTTGCCTAGCCGATACTACACCAAACTGCGAAAATAAGTACCACCAACTTTAATCACTCCCAATAGCAAGAACCCCGCAGGTTACTAGTGGACTATAGATTTAAAATATCGAAGAGGTTATTCTTTTAGGTCTTGTATATATTGTTACTATATCGGGATTGAACAATATAAATATGTTCTTAAGTGGATTGTCCAGTTCAGTCGCAATCACTTAGGCTAATACGATTGACTGGAACTGAGCCTCACGAGGGACTTAGCAGTTTGAAGAATTAATTAAAATAGCCGTTTATTTAACTGCTTATATTAAAAATAGTCGGCGGATAAATAATACTTGTATAATACTTGTACTTATAATTATGTATAAGTACAATAACAACAACAACAATAATAATATACCTATTATTATCTCACATCGTGGGGTCTGGAGAGGGTAGTGTGTACGCAGACCTTACCCCTACCTTGTGAGGATAGAGAGGCTGTTTCCAATAGACCCTCGGTTCAGGAAAGCATAAGCACCACATTAATGAAAATATAGACACGAAACGACAGTACCAAAAAGCCATATAAAAGTAAATAAAAACAACAAGATAGTAAGGTAATCAACAATGAAAGAATACAATGGTTAGTTATAAAAACCTACTATCAAGATAAAGCGAGACTGCGTGCCAATACTATAATTATGAACACTCTAACTAACTACTCTACTACCCTAATCCTCGACCTCCATACCTTCCTATCAAGGGTCATCGGTCAGCTGAAGCAGCACCATATCTTGCCTAATCATCTCTCCCCACCTCTTCTTTGACTTACCTCTACCTTTCCGTAGGCCCTCCAATGTCAATCTCTCACACCTCCTCACCGGGGCGTCTGTGCTCCTCCTCCTCACATGACCAAACCACCTAAGCCGCGCTTCACGCATCTTGTCCTCAACAGAGGCCACACCCACCTTGTCGCAAATAAGCTCATTTCTGATCCTATCTAATCTGGTGTGCCCGCATATCCATCTCAACATCCTCATCTCCGCTACCTTCATCTTCTGGACATGAACGATCTTGACTAGCTAACACTCAGCCCCATACAACATCCTTGGTCTGACCACCACTCTGTAGAACTTACCCTAAAGTTTCGGTGGCACCTTCTTGTCACAGAAAACACCGGAAGCGAGTCTCTATTTCATCCATCCCGCCCCTATACGATGTGTGACATCTTCATCAATCTCCTCACCCCCCTGAATAATAGACCCAAGGTACTTAAAACTCCCTCTTCTAGGGATGACCTGCGAGTCCAGCCTCACCTCCCCTTCCCCTCCTTGAGTCTCGCCACTGAACTTACACCCCAAATATTGCGTCTTGGTCCTGCTCAACTTGAAATCTTTAGATTCCAGGTCTGCCTCCATACCTCTAATTGCGCGTTCACACCTTCTCGCGTCTCGTCAATCAATACAATATCATCTGCAAATAGCATGCACTACGATACTTCCCCTTGGATGTGGCGCGTCAGTACGTCCATCACCAGAGCAAATAAAAAAAGCGCTGAGTGCCGACCCCTAATGCAACCCTATCATAATCGGATAACCATGTATAATTAGAGTATAATTAATGTATACTGTTTAAAAAAATTATGAATCCAGTCGGTTATTTATGTAAAAGATCTCGTAGCAGTTTCATGGCTGCTATTTAGTCAGTTATGAGACCAAGATGCAAACAATTGATAAAAAAGAGTTATCAACACCTCAAGTACTCGAAGTTTGTCCTAATTAATTTTAGAGAGAAATATTAAATGTTGTTTTGAGATTGTAATGTGATATACAAAACAAAACTTTTAATATAGAAAACATAGTATAATAGTGCCATGAATTGCTTGTGCTTATAAAGTAATGGCGTATAGAATGACCCAAAAGAATAGAGCCTTCGCCTATTTAACTATTAAAATTGATGGAATGTATTTGATTTTGAAATGCATATATTGGAATGAATTCCGATAGAGTAGATTTGTTTTACGATAAGGTTTGAGAGTTATCATGTGCATCTCTAAACTACTATACTTCTTCTAGAACTTATGGTATTAATAATTCATGACATTTGAATAAAATAAGAAATTTAAAATTAAATTATTTATAAATACAAAAAGCGTCTTTCTTTTAGAACAAAATAAAAAAAAAATATCACATAAAATGAAACAAAGTTTGATATATAGTTACTATACCTCTTATCCATTGAATGGAGAGCGCAAATATGACCTAATCTTTCTACTTCCACCTACAATGAAAGCGTTCAGAAATGATTAGTATTGAGTAATATGCGACAATTACTCAGTAAACGCCTTTGAGCTTTCATTACATTTTCTAAGTCAAAAAGAAAGAATCAATATTCATCTTCCAGCCACTAAAAGGACTTCGAATCTGATATTACACAATCTACAAAAGAGAGACTGCTATTCGGGAAACCGAAAAGCCACAAGTAAATAAGAACAAAAAAGATACTTAAATGAAACTGTGAAAAAAAGAAAAGAAGAAAAGGAGAGAATATTACGAAGGATATGCTGTTAATTTGACGGTCCTCACCTTGGTCTCATGGGACACACATATACTTCAATTCACGGGCTATATCTTGCAAAGCATCTCCTTTAATTTCAACTTTTTGCTACATCCATCTCACCTACAAATTTAAATTCATGGTCACCCGAAGAGACGGAATATATCTTATATACAACGGTATGGAAGAAAGTGAAAGGAAAAATATTTATCATAATTGATTGTATTTTTCTTTAAAATATATATATATCTATTTCATATTTGACAGATCTCTTTCTCGTAGGAAAACGTTATGCAACTTTAAAATTTGAGGATCCCTTCTTCATACACAATATAATAACATCCACATTAACAACTTAACATGACCTAGCATCTCTTATTTCACCCTTTTAATTTTTGATATAACATCATGGATTGAGTGAAGCAGTAAATGCTGAACACATAGGATGCTTACATTAAATCGCCAATTTAACTTTAATAGTTAAAAATTAAGGTGAAAATATATAGGGGCGAAGCTTACCTTTGAGTTTAGGGAATTTTGTTTAGGGGAAGAATTTTTTCTCAATAAGATCTTATGTTTTCTTTTTATATGTAGGCCAATTGGCCAAATCATATTTTTATGCATATTTCATTATACTTTTTTTTAATGTCTGATTTATTGCCGCCTAAGATTTACAACTATTAACTTCCGCATGACGCCTCGTGATTTTCTATCCCAGCAGAAAGATCTTTTTTCAAGAAATGAAATTGGAAACGATAAGAAACTTACCCATCTCTGACCAAAGAAAAAAGCAAAGTGAACCCCTCTAATTGTCATAAAAATACCAGGAGGATATGCCAATTCTTCCTTTGGTTTATTCCATCTCTTAAATCGAGACGAAATTAACACTCTACTATATAGTGTGAAAGTGTTCAGTTCTAGCTGAATAAGAAGCAGCAATAACTCGTTGTGTCTTGTAAACAAAAACTTGGTGAGAATGATAAGAATTCAAGAAGGGTAAATGAAGGATGGTTCCGATCATAAGCGAAACAGTAGTAGGGTTACTCTTTATTGGCATGCAATAATTTGGTGACTCTGTTTGATCACAAATATCAGCTGACATGCCAAAGGAGAGTTGCCCTGTTACTGCCTCTGCTTAATATTACATACTACTGAAGCACATTGCGTGTTTGTAAGTACAATATATAGTTGATGCAAAAGGTATAGACAAATTAGTTCTATGTTTATTTTTCTCTTTCTTTGGCAGGAAGAAGATGAAATAACCAACTAGCGGTTTCAGTTACCGACCAAAAACAAGTGAATAACAATGTAAAGAGGTTTCAAGCGATTGCAACAACCACCACACAGGGGCGGCTCAACCCCCAAAATTATATTATTTATAATAACTACTAGTTTTTCGGCACTGAGTCATGTAATACATACTTTGTAAAATAATATTAATATTACTAAAATAAAGTTTAAGTAAATATTTTTACATAAAAAATAAAATATAATTTTCTATGAATGTTCAATGTGTATCGGCATATGGTCACTCTTGTCGAGGTCAAAATAACTGGTTATCCTTTAAACGTATAAAGATGAATAATTGAAATTTTAGATATATGTGATCCTTTTGTTTACTTAATTTGATTTTATAAAGTACAAACATATAATGAAGCGTATCTCATCTAATTCTTCTATATAGACGATTTTCTTGGTGTATGGTCCTTCCATATGTTTCATTTGTTTAGACATACTTGCCATGGTTGTAGTATCTATTTGAAAAGATATGTCATATTTAAAATGAGTTGTACGACCTCATGAAAAATATTGCTACCACTACATCGATGTAGATTATACCTTTTAACTTTGCAACCTACTAATAATTATTTTAAGGCATCAAAAAGTGTAACACCGATAAGTTGTTCTCTACACTAACTTCAAACTTTAAGAAATATTTAAAACATTGTAGACAAAGTAGTAACTCTTTTATTCCATGAAACATGAAAATAATTTTTCACTGAACCTTACCTTCCTTTATAATCAACATTGTATATGTTACAATTGCCACAAGTTGCACTGTTATGATAATATTCACTCTCTCTTGCAGTACCCTTTTTGCAAGAAGCATATGATGAACTTGTAATACGTTATTTTCACAATGCACCTATAATATGCATGCTACATAACATCAACCAATATATTAGATTATATACGTATACTCATAATTAAAAAAGCATGTATATTATGAAATATTTGTAAAGAAGTGACATGTGCATCTACAAGTAAGTCATCCATAATATCAGTTGTCTTCACTTCTTTGGCATTTTTACAACCTTACTCGGTATTAGTGCAATTTGTGTTTTCTGCCTTCATGGTATCCATATGTATTTTACTTCATTTTAAAAATATATCATCTTTTTTTATAAAAAAAATAGTGTAAAAAAATATTGACTTGTATATTTATATCAATTTTACAATTAGATAATGTGCACTTATTTAAGCAAATACTAAGTTTGTCTCCCCTGGAGCAACTAAGTTAAAAGGGAAATCATTAGAAAATGTACACTAACTCTGGATTTGACGGCAACAAATTTAAATTTTGCATGAGCTTCGCAAGTCATGAAGTTTAATTAAATAGTATTATCATAATTAAACTTTTGCTATACCTAAAAAAATATATGTTATAAGTCAACCGCACCTTCAGGCAAAACAAAAATAAACAAAAACAAATCAGAGAAGAGGCATTATCTTAGATGAAGAATGCCACAAAATGGACAACTTTTTAGATCACCATTAGGTTATGTATATACACACATACAAACATATACATACATGTTTATTACAAATGGACATACTCCCTTGGCTTATTAAAAGGCAATTATGAAAGTTTAATAGAATGAATACAAGAACTGATTGCAACGGTCTAACTTGTTTTCCAAACTTAGATCGTTTCTTTCATTCTACTGAAAAAATAATTCACAATGCCTTTCTAAAATTTTAAATTTAATTCATCCCCACATCTAAAGTTTGTATGCACAGAGATATACACAAACAAATTCAGATCCTAAGCACCTAATAAAAGAACAAACCTGCATGCATTTTATACTAATATTTGCTAACGGGCATAAATTCAGAAGCTCACGTAAACGATAGACTAAAGAATATAAAATTTATATTGATAATCTAAATATGTAAAATGTTGTTCGAGAGTAGAGAAAATTATATACAGTTGAAGTCGGACCCAATTGTATATGGTCGAAATCAGGCTCGACTATATATATGGTCGAAATCGGGATCGACTATTGCACGACAGGTCGGGTTCGGAATACGAAGGGTTGAAGATCGACCCCGAGTTTCATCGAAGCGGAACACGAGGCCAGAATGTCCGACCTCGAGAATACCGAGCCCGTGATCCGAAATCGATCCCGACCTCGAAAATGCTTGAGGGAAGATCACCGAACCTAAATAACGGAAAGCCAGAATATCCGTAATGAGACGAGCATCACGGCGGGAATCTCGACACAAATCAATGGAACCGCTTAATTAGCAAATCAGGAGATTTTTTTACCTTATATAGAGTTATACCAAATGTAGGATTCCCCTACTATATAAAGGGGGGAGGGGGTCTAATTATTTGTAAAGACACTTTTCAGGATCATAAAAAAGACAACTATAGATTGGTCTCTTGAATCATTATCTCATTATCTTGTTCCAATTTCAATTATAATCAATCCCTACCCAAGAAGGATCAACCAACGTGGTCACCATTGTTCAGCTTGGGTGGTTTGCATTCCTTCATTTATTACTTAATTTTAATTTCAGTTTGATTACTCATCATTTGTATCAAATTAGGTCACATATCCTAAAAAATGCTTTCATCAGGGATGAGGTAACCAAACTTTTAAAGATAGGGTCTATTCGGGAGGTTAAATACCCGGATTGGTTGGCTAACATAGTGGTAGTCCCTAAGAAAGGGAATAAATTAAGAATGTGTGTAGATTATAAAGACTTAAATAAAGCATGTCCTAAATACTCTTATCCCTTACCCAACATTGACCGAATGATCGATGCTACTGCCGGCCACGAGACCCTTAGTTTTCTCGACGCATACTCCGGCTACAAAAAAATATAGATGGACCCAAGTGATTAGGAGAAAACTTTCTTCATCACTAAATATGGCATGTACTGTTATAATGTAATGCCATTTGGGTTAAAAAATGCTGGTGCCACATACCAACACCTAGTAAAATGAATGTTCGAGGAACAATTAGGGAAGACAATGGAGGTTTATATTGACGACATGTTAGTTAAGTCCCTACGAGAGGACCATTTAAGACATTTGTAGGAAACATTCAGTATACTGAAGTAATACAACATGAAGCTGAACCCGGAAAAGTGCGCGTTTGGAGTGGGTTTGAGTAAATTCCTCGGATTCATTGTGTCGAATCGGGGAATCGAGATCAACCCTGAAAAGATCAAAGCTATCGAAGATATCACGGTCGTAGACAATGTGAAAGCCGTGCAAAAGTTGACCAGACGAATAGCCGCGCTAGGGCGATTTATTTCGAGGTCGTCCGATAGAAGCTACCGGTTCTGCGCACTATTGAAAACGAAGAACAACTTTTCATAGACCCCGGAATGCCAGCAAGCTTTGGATGAACTCAAAAGGTATTTATCGAGCCCGTATTTGCTTTATACACCGAAGGCGGACGAACAATTATATTTTTACTTGGCGGTCTCGGGGATAGCGGTAAGCGGAGTCCTAGTTCGGGAAGAATAAGGTACGCAATTTCCAATTTACTATGTCAGCAGAACCTTAGGCGAAGTCGAAACTAGGTACCTCCACCTAGAAAAACTGGCGCTCGCTTTGTTAAGTGCTTCTAGGAAACTGAAACCATACTTTCAATGTCATCCCATATGCGTCGTAACGACTTACCCATTAAGAAATGTGATGCATAAGCCCGAGATCTCGGGCCGTTTGGCCAAATGGGCCATAGAAATAAGCGGGTACGACATTGAATATCGACCTCGGACCTCCATTAAATCTCAGGTATTGGCAGACTTTGTGGCCGATTTCACACCGACCCTAATACCCGAGGTCGAGAGAGAGTTGTTAGGTGACTCAGGAACTTCTTCGGGAATATGGACCCTTTTCATAGACGGTGCCTCGAACGCAAGGGGGTCCGAACTTGGCATCGTATTGAAGCCACTAACAAGTAATATAATTAGGCAATATATTAAGATTGTGAAACTGACTAACAACGAGGCCGAATATGAATCCATGATTGCAGGCCTAGAACTAGCCAGGAGCTTGGGAGCGGAAGTGATCGAAGCCAAGTGCGACTCCCTTCTTGTGGTAAATCAAGTCAATGGAACGTTCGAGGTTAGAGAAGAATGGATGCAAAGATACTTAGACAAACTGCAAGTGACATTGCATCGGTTCAAAGAGTGGACCTTACAACATATACCTCAGGATCAAAACAGCGAGGCCGACGCCCTCACTAGTTTGGGGTCGTCGATCGAAGTCGACGAGTTCGACTCGGGAAAGGTCGTATAGCTTATGAGGTCAGTAGTGGAAGAAGGACACGCTGAGATCAACTCGACGAGCCTAACTTGGGATTGGAGGAACAAATACGTAGAATATCTCAGCTCCGGTAAACTGCCCTCGGATCCAAAAGAGTCAAGGGCCCTGCGTACAAAGGCGGCTCGATTCAGCTTGTCTGTAGACAGAATCTTGTTCAGAAGAACATTTGATGGCCCACTCGCGATATGTCTGGGACCGGGTGATACTGAGTACATTTTAAGGGAAGTCCATGAAGGTACCTGCGGGAACCATTCAGGCGCTGAGTCATTGATTCGGAAAATAATCAGAGCCGGTTATTACTGGGTCGATATGGAAAAAGATGCAAAGGAATTCGTTCAAAAATGTGACGAATGCCAAAGGCACGCCCCGATGATCCATCAACCCGGGGAGATGCTCCACTCAGTCTTATCACCATGGCCGTTCATGAAGTGGGGGATGGACATTGTTGGCCCTCTTCCGTGGGCACCAGGTAAAGCTTGATTTATACTAATTAAGACTGACTATTTTTCTAAATGGGTGGAAGCTCAGGCGTATGAGAAGGTTAAGGAAAAAGAAGACATCGATTTCATTTGGTATCACATCATATGCCGATAAGCCAACCGAGGTCGTATGTGACAACGGGGAGCAATTCATCGGTAGCAGAGTAACCAAATTCCTTGAAGATCACAAGATCAAAAGGATCCTATCGACATCCTACCACCCTAGTGGGAATGGACAAGCCAAATCTAGCAACAAAACCATACTCCAAAACCTCAAAAAAAGGTTAACCGATGCCAAAGGGAGATGGAAGGAAATATTGACCGAAGTCCTATGGGCATATCGTACGATTGCAAAATCCAGCACCGGAGCCACCTCGTTCTCTCTGGTCTATGGCGCCGAAGCTTTGATACCGGTCGAGGTCGGGGAACCAAGTATCAGGTTCCGGTATGCAACAGAGGAATCGAACCACGAAGCCATGAATACGAACTTAGAGCTGTTAGATGAGAGACGTGAAGCCGCCCTTATTCGATTAGCTACTCAAAAGCAAAGGATCAAGAGGTATTACAACAGATCGGCCAACCTTCGATAATTCAACGTCGGGGACTTAGTATTAAGAAAGGTCACGCCAAACACACGGAGTCCGAACGAGGGAAAGTTGGGACCAAACTGGGAAGGACCTTATTGTATCATTAAAATCATCGGAAAGGGATTCTACAAGCTCGAAATGATGGGTGGTAAACAACTACCAAAAAATTGGAATATAACTCACTTAAAGCGGTATTACTTATAAGGTACAACCCTGTCCTTTATTTTTTCTTTTATATGCATTACAAACTAACACTTGTAGGTATCGAACAAAGGGCCATACGGGATATTAGATCTGAAAGCGCGCGTTGCACTCTTTTTCCCTTGGACTGGTTTTGTCCCAAAAATGGGTTTTACGGGAAGGTTTTTAATGAGGCAACAAGTAAATCGTGCTAACCTAGATTCGAAGGCTGATAGTGAATCAGTGACAACAACATTCGAGGCCTATCTTCGATCGACCCCGAATACTGGGGGGCCACTTTAGCAAGGAAAGAGATTTCAGGATTGAAGATAAATAAGATTCAATGTAAGGGACAAATGGTCAAATGAACCGTGCTCAAATAGACTGATCGAATTCCCTGTCTTTTAAAGCTTTTCCTTTACATTAAAGAATTCCCTGCTTCCGATCCCCTACAGGAAACGAGCCTAAGGGCCGCCTTAACCTGATTTCGAATGATCACTCTCTCGCTCGGGGACTTCCGTCCGAAAAAAAATTTAGATGGTCCAAGTTATTAGTCATCGAGGGCACTAAGCTTATTTGGCTACGCCTGAATTAAAAGGCTAAGGCCATACCGGGTTAACGAAACCCGAGGGTACAAAGCTTATTTGGCTACGCCCGAATTAAAAGGTTAACGAAACACGGGGGTATGAAGCTTATTTGGCTACGCCCGAATTAAAAGGCTAAGGACATTCCGAGTTAATAAAACCCGAGGGAACCAAGCTTATTTGGCAACGCCCGAATTAAAAGGCTAAGACCATTCCGGGTTAACAAAATCCGAAGGCCACAACAAAAATAACAAGGTAGTGAAATTCCTTAGATGCCGTGCTCGGCAAATTATAGAACTAAGCTACTTTGGGGAAGAATGTTTTCGGCAAGACCGATTCCCCACGATACCTCAAAACGAAATAAAGGTTGGAAGCAAAACTCGTTCGAGCCCTCGAACACAACCCAACTACTTTATGCTAAGGCATTTTCGCGTATACAAATAAAAAAGCTGTGAAACACAAGCCTCATATATATATATATATATATATATCAAATTCTTTTACATGGGGCGAATAGCTCGATACAAATTTTCACAAAGCCAAGCCTCCTTGATACACAATATTGAGCACAGAAAGGGATAAAACCAAACACAAGCAACTTAATTTCGACTGGGCCCCGCCTCATCATCGGCGGGGGTTTCTCATTCTCCAGACCTCACGGAACCCTCGGAATCATCCTCTTCGGGATAGGCTATCTTTCTGGCCTCGACTTCAGACATCTTGGCATCTTTAATCTCCGCGGATAAGTCAAAACCCCGAGCATGGATTTCCTCGAGGGCCTGCCTATGGAATTGCCACTTCATATGCTCGATTTCACTGTTCGACTGGTCTTGGGCCGCCTCGGCATCAGCCTTGTACTGAGCCACCATTTCATCAGCTTCGGTTCGTATCACGGCAGCATTCGACTTGGCCATTTTAAGCTCCCTCACTAGATTGTCTCGATCCAAGACAACCAAACCAAGTCGGGATTGAAGTTCCTCGGCCCTTTTTGTCTGGGTCTCGATCTTTTCCTTTGCCGCTCTAAGCTGAGCTTCCACTGAAGTTAGCTGTGTTCGAGCTCCCTTTTTTTTTCGAGACCAGATGGTCCATCTTGCCCCTCCATTCATCAACCTCAGCTTTGACCGCATCCCTTTCAGTCCGAAGTTGATCGATCCGATCAAGTTTCTGCTGGACCTGCGTATTTTGACCATCAGTTGCTGAATCGAATTTGTCATCACTCGCTTCGAAAACTTTTACCTACTCGACCAAGTCAGCATGATCCTTCTGAGCAACCTCCAGCTCTGCACGAAGGCTCTTGACCTCCCCTTCGAGTTGTTCATTGAGAAGTTTAAGGCTGTTTTTCTTCTCAGTACGTTCCCGATTATCGGCCTCGTGGCGTTTGAACTCTTCCCGATATCGTAGAAAAGCTTCATGGAGTATCGAGGCCTGCAAACACAAAGGAAAATGTTATAGTTGCTTGCGACGAAATCTAAACACATAATAAAGGGTATCCCCGGTTACCCGATTCAACGCCTACTGAGCTTCATTGAACAGGTACGGCGCTTCCACCTCGTTCATTTTTGCTTGACCCTCTTCAGTCACTAAGCACTGAAGATAACTGGCCACCCCCACGGGGGCGGAAAGAACCCGGGCATTTTCTAGAAGGGAGAACACAATGGAGCATTTTCGATCAGGACATGCGCTCAGGGCAGGGAATTGATCGACCAATTTTGGACTAAAAGAAGTCCCGCTTGTTTCAGAGGGAGAGCTCTTCCTCGGTATCTCAAAATCACCGAACCTGATAGCATCTCCCGTAGCCATCGAGTTTACGCCATCAAAAAAACCACGGATAGGGTCTCTCGATCTATGGATTTCCTCGAGGGGGCATTCTTTCGCCACTCGGGCCTCATTACACATCGACTCTGTGAATGAAGGCGAGTCGGCGAACTCGATCGGACCATGTGCTCCCCGCGGCGTTCCCCTCGCACCAAGGGAAGCCTCAGCTCCTATTCCCATCTCGGCTTCCCCGACTTGATGAACATCGGCTTCATCAACACCTGGTTCGGAGGCTCCTTGCCCTTCGAGCCGGAACGGCATGTTGGCCGCTAGGCCAAAGCCTTCATCCTCTCCCTCGGGCTCGTCCCTCAGTTGTTGAACCATGTCTGGGAGAAATGATCAACCACTTGTACTACCTTTGGGCTTATGAGCCGATCTTTTCTATGATCTCTTCTTCTCGATGTACGAAGAACTCGGAGCCCCTTTTCTTTTTTTACCTTGCTTCGAAGCAGGGGGCTCGACATAAGTATAATCGCCCACAGAAGGAGGCCTCATTTCGACATCTTTTGATAAACCTGCAAAAAAGAAGCAAAGCGTATTAGAAATCAATGGTGTAAAAACTTGGCCGAGCATAATTTGAAGAGAAAATCCCACCATGAGATCGTGCCTCCCACCGACCCTTTGAAAGCTCGCGCCATGCATGCTCGGAATATGGTTTTTGCGATACGATCCCCTCGACCCATTCCTTGAGTCGAGGAACTGCATCTGGCATCTGGCATCTGGGTGACAACTACATCATGGAAAATTGATAAGAAGAACGAAAGAAAAATGGCAAACAAATTCCCAAAGGCAAAGATATACTTACGCTTAATGTTCCATTTTTCAAGGAATGGAATGTCCTCGGCCGGGATGAGGTCCGACGTTTTCACTTGAACAAATCGGCCCAACCGACCTCGGTCCCCTTCTACGTCGATGCTTGAGAATGGGGCCTTACTGGCCCGTCGAGCAAGCTTTATCAGCCCCCCTTGATAGATTCGAGGACTGTACAACCGCATGAGGTGATCGATGGTGAAAGGATACCCTTCGATCTTAAATACAAAAAAGCGGAGGAAGATAACTATCCTCGAGAAAGAGGGATGAATTTGACCTAGTGTCACTTGGTACCTTTTACAAAAGGCGATGACGACCGGGTCCAGAGGTCCCAACGTGAAGGGATAAGTGCAGACACTTAGAAAAAATTCCACGTGGATAGTGATTGCTTACTCGGGTGCAGGAACCACCACGCACTTGGCAAACCCAGTTGCAGTCCTCTTTGACTTTATCGAGAACACTGTCGGTGATCGAGCAAATGTACCTCGAGACCGATTCACACCGGCCCGGTATCGAGGAAGTTTTCTCATCCTTGAATCGGCTCCGATTGAACACCTAGAGGGAACGGACATTTTTAGGAGAGGTTCTGGAACGGTTCCTCGGTGACGACAGGCGAAACGTTCTCAGCAGGTTGAGAAGAAGAGGGATTTTTCTTTGGGGAACATATTTTGAAGTCTTTGCCATTATCTTTGAATAGAGGAAGAAGGAAAAAGATGCTGATATGAAGGAGATATAATTCGTAGATAGCTTGTGAAATACTCTCAGAAAACCAGAAAGTAGGAGGTCTTGAAGATAAGAATGATGAAGTTTCTGTAAAAGAGCACGAACGTTTGAATATAAAGAATGAACAAGGAGGGTAATTATAGTCTTTCAAAACGGCGGGTCGCATCCCGAAGTGGCAGAACATCAACTAACACATATTTAATGCTTTAAAAGGCTTTTCTGATAGGACGTTTTCAATTTTCATATCGCGTATGTCATATCGCCACTTACTAGAGTGAGAATCGGAAGCCCGTATGGTGAGAATCTGAGACTCATATCGTTTCTCGTCGTTACTCTCCGAAAAACGAGGGTATTATCTGTATACGGTCGAAGTCGGGCCCAATTGTATATGGTCGAAATCGGGCTCGACTATATATATGGTCAAAATCGGGATCGACTATTGCACGACTGGTCGGGTTCGGAATGCGAAGGGTTGAAGATCGACCCCTAGTTTCATCGAAGCGAAACACGAGGCCAGAATGTCCGACCTCGAGAATACCGAGCCCGTAATCTGAAATCGATCCCGACCCCGAAAATGCTCGAGGGAAGATCACCGAACCTAAATAACGGAAAACCAGAATATCCGTAATGAGACGAGCATCGCGCGGGAATCTCGGCACAAATCAATAGAACCGCTTAATTAGCAAATCAGGAGATTTTTTTACCTTATATAGAGTTGTACTAAATGTAGGATTCCCCTACTATATAAA
>MCJB01050608.1:35804-81752 GCA_002018475.1 Nicotiana obtusifolia | reverse complement strand
GGTTCTAATCATTTGTAAAGACACTTTTCAGGATCATAAAAAAGGCAACTATAGATTGGTCTCTTGAATCATTATCTCATTATCTTGTTCCAATTTCAATTATAATCGATCCTACCCAAGAAGGATCAACCAACGTGGTCACCATTGTTCAGCTTGGGTGGTTTGCATTCCTTCATTTATTACTTAATTTTAATTTCAATTTGATTACTCGTCATTTGTATCAAATTAGGTCACATATTCTTAAAACCACGTATAAATTCAATTGTTATCCGATATTTAGGGTAAACACAAATCCTAATAACTTATTCAAAGAAAAATTGATTTCAAAGAACGGTAAAAGTACAACAGAGAATTGATAATAGTATTCATAATACCTTTTGCAAAGTTTAGTAAATTATGTGACGTCCAGCCTATGTTGTGCAAATTTTGTTAAGGGGATAACTTTCTCATTATTATAGCAAACTAATACACAATAATTTCAATCCAAAGACAATTGAATAAGCAAACAATGCTGGAAATAGACTTAAGAGTTTGCAAAAGCTTAATTAGCTACATTTAAACTAATTACTGCAATTATATAAGCAATTAGCTTTTTCCAACTTCATGATCCTATATGAAAGAGGCGGAACAATAAACCGTCAACTAAAAAGGTTATATCTTCCATAGACTATTAACACGAGAGTAACCATATACTCAAAGTAAAAGGAGCACATACTCATTAAGACACAAATTCGACAGGCACATAAATTATCAGTTGAAAGATCTAACACCTATTAATTTGCTTGCAGTTAATCAAAGTAAACATTAAATTATCTCTGAATGAATCAAAGGAAGAATAACAATATCCCCTAAATGTAAACATCTTCATTAAAAAAAAATAGAGAAATAATCAGTAACCTCTACACATTGTCTTATTTCAGAAATTTGTAGCAGCGATCGAAGAGGATGGGAATTGAAAAAATTCAATATGATATCAAGTTGTCCTCCCACAAGATGGTATTTTTTTGCTCACGATAAATAAAGAAACTGATCCCAAAAACCACTCACCACTTTTCAACTACAACTCCTACCAACAAACCCCAAAAGATAATATTTTCACAAGAAAAATAAAAAGTTGATGAAGGATATATCCAACAAATTAGTTTTTGGTTCTTCACTCAAATAACATCAATTAAAGGATATGAAGGAGAGGATATACACGAAGGAACATGTATACTAAATCCTTATAACGAATGGTTGTGACCGTTGGCATTAGTGTTTTTTTAAAAATAAGTAGAATATTTAGAAAGGTGTTTTTGTAATTCAATTTTAGGCTTAGGGGTTCCCATTTTTAATATAGTATGGATATTTCAAATAATTACTCCCATGATTCTTTATAATAGTAAATAAGTCCTTTGATAAATCATTTGCTATGTCAATAATCATTATGGCATAGTTTCAAATATTATGCTATTTTTCAGGCCGAATTTGGTGGAAAAAAGGCATGACATATGGACTACCATCAAAGTGACAGGTGACACTTCCAATCAAGCGAATTAAAGAATTCAAGAAGGCACGAGAGAAACACCCCTAGTGTTTTCGTAGAAAAGGAACCGACCCTGATAGCTGGAAAAGAAGAAATAGGAACGGAATGGATAAAGACCATAAAAAGGGAAGATGCACGAATCTGAAATAAATAAGAAAGAAAATTAACATTAGTCGTGGTTACGGCAGATTTTCAATCGTTAATGCTTCCGTTACAATTACATATAGTAACGGGTAATCAAGGCAATTAGTTCCATTAACAAGCCCCAATTAAGTAAGAAAACCGTTATAATTTTATACTTTTATATAAGGGCCTAGTCCACATTTGTAATGGTTTCTGATTTTTGATCAATATATACAATTATTCTTTTACTTTATTCAAAAGGTTCTAACCGTAATTCTGGGAGAGATTATCAATCTATTTTTAGTTCTCTTTCCTTGTCAATTATTTTTATTATTCGTCTTATTCTTCAGATTATCAAAAAAGTGAAGTAATTTTTGTTATCAGTAGCCCGATTTCTTCTTGATATTGACTTTGACCGAGAAATCTATTTTTGGGTTAAACAAATTGGTTCCGTTACCGGTAATTCGATAATCTATTCACTTTCCAAACTTCATTTTTAACAACCAAATATGTTAACTGCTAACGAGAACAACCAGCTGAATCAACAAGGTGGAACTCTACCACATCACACACCCACGGGAACTCCTTAGCACTCACGTGAAAGTTCACCTGAAAGGTTTGCTTTCGGCACCGATGGACAACATGGAGGTGACCAAACCGTTGAGCAGGATGCTTTGAAGCAGTTGATTGCAAAACATGTGAACAAAGCGCTACAGGCTTTTGTTAGAGGATTACCCAACGCAGCACAAACTCCACCATAAGTTAATACAACAACCTTGGAGAATCCGCATTCGGGACTCAATAACTTTGAAAGTGAAAAAATACCCAATGAATCTCGCGATGGAGGGTCAGGTACACCAAATAATTCTAGTTTGCAAAGTTTAGTGCTAACTTTGCAGAAATAACTGAAGGAGCAAAATGAGCATATAGAACAAATATCTGGCATGCCTCCCGTGATCAAAGGCATGGATATTGACAAGTATTCACAACAACCCTGGAATCCAAGTGCAGCACCTTTGCCAATTCCCAAAAAGTTTAAAATGCTTGATATTCCCAAATATTACGGGACATCCGACCCACAGGATCATGTAACCGCATTCATTACCGGTGTGAAAAGCAATGATTTAACCAAGCAGGAGATTGAATCAGTTTTGGTTAAAAAAATTTGGCGAAACTCTCACAAAAGGGGCGTTAACAGGGTACTCTCTCTTACTTGAAAACTCTATTGACTCTTTTGCTGAGCTTGCAGATTCATTTATAAAGGCATATTCGGGGGCTCAAAAAGTTAAACAAAGGATGGAGGATATCTTCAAAGTCAAACAAAGGGATATAGAATTACTCAAAGAATTCGTAGATAGATTCCAGCGAGAGAGAATAATGCTGTTGCAGGTACCTGATAACTGGGCGTCTATGGCATTCGCGAGCAACTTGAACGAGAAAAATTCAGAAGCCACGAGGAAGTTGAAAGAAAGTTTGTGGGAGTTTCCTGCAACAACTTGGAACGATGTGTACAATTGATGCATCACGAATCTGCGGATAGAAGAAGATACGGTTGCATAGCCAAGGGTAGATGAAAGACCAAGTTCAAGATACTTGGAATTAGAAAGAAAGTCTGGTAAAAATAGGTATGAGCCTTACATGAGACCCGTGGGGAGAGATTCTCAACTTAAACAAGAGAATGCATGATTTGATTCAAGATCAACGCAAAAACAGGTGAGCTCTTCATCCAGATTCAAAAAGGAGTGAGATGCCCAAACCAACGATTCCAGTACTCAAGCAAGAATAGGAGATTATAACTTTAACGTTAGCACCTTTGAATTGGTGGCTGTTCTAAGAGGGATGGGAGATAAGGTGTGATGGCTAAAATAGATGAGACCAAATCCAAACAAAAAGAACCTAGATTTTTGGTGCGAGTTTCACAATGACCATGGCCATAAAATAGCAGATTGCAGGCTTTTGCAATGGGAGGTTGAACATCTATTGAAGTAAGGTTATCTGACTGATTTTTTCAGTGAGAAAGGGAGACAATCATACATGAAAAACAGGCAAGAACCCCCAAAGCCTCCATCACCAAAGAGAACAGTCAACGTCATAACCGAGGAGATAAAGTCCATGGGGTAACGTACACGGCTGCGAAAAAGACATCAAAAGTTACTGTCACTCACGGGAAACGAGTTCGCCAAGTCTTGGAAGGTGATAGTATAATGTTCGATGACGAAGATGCGGACGGCTTGATGATTTCCTCACAACGATGCACTGATAATATCTTTACTTGTGCCTGATACTAATGTAAATCGAGTTTTGATTGACCTAGGTAGCTTGGTAAACATCATTTTATTGAGGTGGTAAATGAAATGCAAGCTAGTGACAAGGTCATACTAAAGGCACGATCTTTATCTAGGTTTGATAATTCAAGTGTTGTTACAAAAGGAGAAGTCGTACTGTCTACGTTTGCAGAAGGAGTCTTCAAAGATACAAAGTTCCAGGTAATAGATACGGACATGGCCTATAATATAATCTTGGGAAGGCCATGGACCCATGAAATGGATGTTATCCCGTCCATGTTGCATCAAGTTATCAAATTCCCTTCTCAGTAGGGGATCCAAAAAATTCACGGAGATCAACAGGCTTCACGGAGCATTAATTCGGTGGTGATTGTAAATACACAGCCAACAATGCAGATGCGAAATAGCAATTAAGGAATTCAGTTGGGGATACCTCTGTTCATAGCTAACAGAAAATACACAAGAGCAGACTGATGTTGATTCAAGACCTGATGTGATTCAAGAGCCAGAGGAAAACGAGAACATAAAACAACCACAGAGGATCTCGAGGTTGTGTATTATTTTTCCACTGGCCAGATCGAAAAGTTTAAACCGGAGCAAACTTGAGCCCAGAAATGAAAGGTAAGTTAATTGAATTTTTACATGCTAACATAGATTATTTTGCTTTGTCGCATTCAGATATGATAGGTATACCACCAGAGGTAATGACTCATATGCTAAATGAGGATCCATTACACTCACCTGTCAAGCAAAAGAAAAGGAAGCAATGTGCCTTCAAAAATCAGGTAATCCAAGATGAGGTACAAAAACTTCTGAAAATTGGTTAAATACGAGAGGTAAAGTACTCTAACTGGTTAGCCAATACTGTTGTGGTTCTAAAAAAGAATGAAAAAAGGTGAATCTGTGTAGATTATACTGATTTAAACAAAGCTTGTCCTAAGAATTCATTTCTTTTACCACACATAGATCAGTTAATTGATGGTACCGCAAGTCATGAGCCTTTAAGTTTTTTAGATACTTATTCTGGTTATAATAAGATAAAGATGGACCCTTTAGATGAGGAAAAAGCCTCATTTATCATAGACAGGGGAACTTATTGCTACAAAGTCATGTCATTTTGTTTGAAAAATGCTGGGGTCAGAGATTGGTGACCAAAATATTTCACGAACACCTGGGAAAAACTATGGAGGTCTGCATAGATGATATGTTGGTCAAATCAATATAGGCAGGGGATGATTTTCAACACTTGGCTGAGACCTTTGAAATTCTCCGCAAGTACAACATGAAGTTGGATCCGAAAAAGTGCGCTTTTAGCGTGGCTTCAGGTAAATTTTTAGATTTTCTTGTTTCTAACAGGGCTATTGAAGTAAATCCCGCACATATCAAAGCTATTGAAGAAATACCAACTATACTCACGAGCAAGAAAGAAGTGCAAAAATTAACAGGTAGAGTAGCAGCTCTAGGAAGGTTTATATCAAAGTCATCGGAAAAATGCTTTAAGTTCTTTTCAGTATTGAAAAAGCAAAATCAGTTTGAATGGACTGTCGAGTATCAACAAGATCTGAAGGAATTAAAGGCGTATTTATCAAATCCACCTCTATTAGCAAAACCAAAAGACGGAGAGAGGTTGCTCATCTACCGTGCTATGTTAGAAGTGGCGGTAAACGCGGTATTGGTACGTGAAGATAAAGGTAAACAATCTCCAATTTATTATGTTAGTAAGTCTTTACTAGATGCCGAGACACGGTATCCTCTCCTACAAAACTTGCTTTAGCTTTAATTGTGGCGTTAAGAAAGTTACGACCTTACTTTCAATGTCATCCTATTTCTGCTGAGGAATATATTGCATAAACAAGAATTATCAGATAGGTTAGCTAAATGGGTTATAGAACTAGTGAATATGATATTATATATCAGCCTAGAACCACTATAAAATCACAGGTGTTAGCAGATTTTAGCTCAAGCTTAGTCCCTGAAGCAGAAAAAGAGCTACGAATATTTACCGGAGCTAATCCGGTGACTTGGACATTATTTACTGACGGTTTCTCAAATGTTAAAGGGGCAGGTTTGGGGATTCTTTTAATTCTACCCTCGGGAGAAATTATAAGACAGGCAATAAAATGTTACCCAATTATTAACCATAAGGCAGAGTATAAAGCTGTGATTGCAGGCTTGGAACTTCGCACGAGAGCTTGGTATTGAACAAATTGTGATTAAAAGTGACTCATAGCTAGTAGTCAATCAAATACAGGGGACTTACGTGGAAAGAGAGACATGAATCCAGTAGTACCTCAAAAAGGTATGAGAATTGCTTAGGACGTTCCAGACATGGAAAGCTGTGCAAATACCGAAGGAAGAAAATGCAGAAGCAGACGCGTTGGCAAATCTTGCATCTATAGCTGATGCAACAAATGCAGAAAATATTGTTGTGGTACATCTATTTTATTCAGCCCTTGACCAAACCAAGAGTGAGGTAAATTTCAATAATTTAACTTGGGATTAGAGAAACAAATTTGTGAATTTTTTGCAGTATAATATTTTGCCTGAGGATAGAAAGAAATCCAGATTGTTACGATTGAAAGTTGCTTAGTATTACTTAATTAGCGGGAATTTATATCGCAAATATTTAGTGAAACTTTAGCACGATGCATTGGACCATCACAAACGGAATATGTAATGAGAGAAGTACACGAGGTACATTGTGGTAACCATGCCAAGGATATTATTGGCCAAAAATGAAAGATGAAGCAGAAAACTTTATAGCAAAGTATGATAAATGCCAATGATACACTAATAATATGCATCGACTAGCGAAAATGTTGCATTCAGTTATATCACCATGACCCTTCATGAAATGAGGGATGGGCATCATAGGGCCTTTGCCTCAAGCTAAGGGAAAGGTACGAGTTTTGTTAATTCTAACAGATTATTTCTCAAAATGGGTAGAAGCAGGTGCCTCTAAACAGGTGCGAGAAAAGGAAGTTATGGATTTCATTTGGAGGAATACTATATGTCGATTTGGAGTCCCAAAGGAAAATGGTCCGTGACAATGGCCCGCAATTCATAGGGGCAAAAGCCACTGATTTTTGTCAAAGCTAGCAGATTAAATGAATCACTTCCGCACCTTACCACCTAGTGGCTAACAGGCAAGCTGAGTCGACAAATAAGGTTATCATCAACAACTTAAAAAATCAATTGGAAGAATCAAAAGGCAAATGGCCAGAAGTACCAGGTGTGCTATGGGCTTACCGAGAAATGGCAAAGACTAGTACGGGGGAAACCCCATTTTTACTTGTGTACGAAACGAAAACTCTAATTCCGGTAGAGATAGGTAAACCAAGCACGAGGTATACATATACTACTGAGGCAACAAATGAGGAAGAGCTAAGAGTAAATTTGGATTTAACAGAAGAAAGGAGGGAAGCAGCATTAATTCAGATGGCTGCTCAAAAGCAGATGATTGAACGATACTATAACAGGAAGGCCAACTTGAGGTTCAAAATTGGGGACTTCATCCTCAAAAAAGTGTTCTGGTCAACAAAAGCGGCAAACGCAAGAAAGTTGAGCCCAAATTGGGAAGGCCCGTATAGGGTTAGAGGAATTGCTGGAAAAAGAGCATACGAGATGGAAACCATGGATGGCAAGTGTCACGACCCAAAATCCAACTAGTCATGATGGTACCTAATCTAACCCGCTAGGTAAGCCAAGTAACAACTATCCAATTTAATGAAATATATTAAGAGAAGAAATGATAATAAAATTGCTTTTATACAAGAATTTCCCAAGGACTAATAGTACAAATCATGGGCCTCTAAGATTTAGATTCTTACAAAGACTATATTGAAATAATTACAACATTTATTTGAATGTAAATGCACAAAATTCGAATCTAATGCTACCAAGGACAAGTGATAGCCATACGCAGCAACCTCAACATCCAACATCTGCACGCAAGGTGCAGAAGTGTAGTATGAGTACAACCGACCCCATGTACTCAATAAGGAACAAACCTAACCTTAGGTTGAAAGTAGTGACGAGCTGGGACAAGGGTCATAGTCCAACTCCAATAACCAATCTCAGTTCATAACAATATAATGAAAATGGTACAAGAAAATAACGCAGAGATAATATGCTCAACTCGTTCACAGTTACAGAAAATAGACATGCTTTTCAAGTATAACAGTAAATCCCAAATCTCTCACCGAAAACACCAAAAATATATGAGTAAGTTTGAAAACTGTGTTTTTCCCAAAAACCTTTCAACAATAAATAAGATATTTTAATTTTTCAGATAGCATGAGGAAAGTACATCTCTATGCCTATATGTCAATATGCAGGTGAAATCATGAACATCACCAAATCGGGTAGCGTGATGAAATGCATCTCTATGCCCGTATCTCAAATACGCATGACAAACGCAATGCATCTCAGTGATGAACTTAGGTACTCACACTCTCAGAGTACTCAATCTCATTGTCTCGTGTTCTCACTCACCATACTCAATACTCATCACACTCAGTCACTCAGTACTGTAAAGGGCAAATCCATCCCAAACATAAATAAATCCAAGGCAGATCCAGCCCAATCACAAATAAGTCCAGGGCAGATCCAGCCCAAAAATCCATAGCAACTGCATCCACTATGGATGTGCAGACTCCGGAGGGACCGATCCAGCTCAAGCGCTATAATAAGTCAAATCCTGGCATGAATTAATAAAGCTTGTTGCGGTGCAACCCGAACCCATAAATATCACTCACAACAGGCCCTCAGTCTCACTCAATCATTAATCTCTCCAGTATCTCAGGCTCACAACACTCATGCTAAGCAGCCCTAATCAATGATATGAGATGTGACAATATACAATAACAGAGACGAAGATATAATATGTAATGATGAATGCAACTGAGCATATAACTGCAATTAAGCAAATAACTCAACAATAAAGAACGACCATTGTGGGTCCCAATAGTACCAACATATAGCCTAAACATGGCGTCTAGCATAATGTATAGCTCAAATGCTCTAACACATAGAGTACAATGAAAATGTTCAGATAAGATAGCTACACAGCTCCATGGAATCGACTAAATCACAATTCACACGGTGCACGCCCACACGCCCGTCAGCTAGCATGCGCGCCACCTCAACATCAATCACATAACATGTAATTCGGGGTTGCATACCCTAAGCACCAAGTTTAGAAGTGTTACTTATCTCAAACCGTGCCAAACTCTACTCCAACAAGCCTTTGCCTCGCGAAACGGCCTCTGAATGCCTCGAATCTAGCCACAAACAATTCGATACGATCAACTCAAGCTATATGAATCAGTTCCGTGTGAAAATACTAAGTTCTCAATCAAAAGTCAAAAAGTCAACTCAAAAGTCAACCCTCGAGCCCACGTCACGGAATCCGATGAAAGTTAAAAATCCGAACACCCACTCAACCACGAGTCCAACCACACCAAAATTACCCAAATTCGATACCAAAATCTTACGGCCTAAGAAGTTTTCTCCATTTTTTCCCAAATTTTCAATCTAAATCACTAATTAAATGATGAAATCAAGGATATATTCATGTAATTTAACCAAATCCGAGATAAAATCACTTACCCTAATCAATTCCTTGAAAAACCAATGAAAAATCGTTACAAACTGAGCTCTCTAGGTCCACCAATGAAAAATGAGATGAAACCCTCGTTCATATAGTACCACATCTCCCAAAGTACTGACCGCACATTTCAAGTTCTGCGGTCGCGATCCAAATTGTGCCCGCACTTCAGCAGTGACTGCACTATCAGGCTTCAGTAAATTGGCCACAATTTTTGGTACAAAAGTCCAAATGATAAATGATTTACCTTTCTGGAAACTAGACTCAAAGGTCTAACACTTGCATTTTAGGAACATCTCTAAATTCCTTATAAATTAAAAGATATATGCTTCCGACGTCAGACCATCAACCTGCAGATTTTCCCCTTCTGCGGTCCGCACATTTTCCTCTACCCCCGCACTCTAGGAGTTTGCGGCCGCACATGAGACTTTACCTCAGCATTCCAAAATGTTCCCTCCGCACTTCACTCGCTCCAGAACATCGTCAAAGTGCCGAAATGCCCAAACTTGTTCAAAACTCACTCGAAACACACCCGAGGTCACTGGGACCCCATCTAAACATATCAACAAGTCCTAAAACACGATATGAACTTACTCGAAGCCTCAAATCACACATAACAATATCGAAACGACGAATCACACCTCAAATCGAACTTAATGAACTTTGAATCTTCAACTTCCAAAACTCGCGTCGAAAATATCAAATCAACCCAGAATGAACTCAAATTTTTACACACAAGTTCCAAATGACATCATGAAGCTATTCTGATTCCCAGAACCACAATCCGAATCCGATTACATCATAGTCAGCTCTCGATCAAACTTATGAAATTTCCAACATTCGCCAATTAGCGCCGAAACCTTCTAGAAAAATCCAAATGCAAATCCGGGCATACATCCTAGTCCAAAATTACCATCCGGACCTAACAGAACCATCAAAACTCCTATCCAAGGCCGAATACTAAAAAGTCAATTTTGGTCAACTCTTCCAACTTAAAAGCTTCAATCATGAAATTCATCCTTCCAAATAAATTTCAAATAACCTGAAACCAAAATCAATGATTCACACAAGTCATAATACATCATACGGAGCTACTTATACCCTCAAACTACCGAGCGAAGGGAAAATGCTCAAAATGACCGGTCGGGTCGTTACAACAAGGTGTTACCATCACATTGGAATGCGGTCCATTTGAAGAAGTATTACTTCTAAAAGAGGTTAATACCCACAGTCAGGTATCATGCAAGTTCTATTTTATTTTGTTCATTTGAATTTCACTAAGCATTTTAGATGATAGGTAAAAATCTAGCCCGTACCAATTGATGATGTTAGACCCGAAAGACACGCGGAATAGTAAATTATTTCCGGTCTATGTTACAACATTTCTGATGGAAAAAGAGTTTTGCAGTCATCATCTAAAAGATTATCTCCGAGTCCCATATGTATTTCTTTTTTCAGGAAAAGGACGAAAAGTAAGGAGCTGATCCAGTGTTCGAGATCTCATGCTTCAATGATCAAACACTGGGGAGATTATGCATATAGAATGATACCCAAGGAAGAAGATGTATACCAAGAGCATAGTTCAGCCAGAATTAAAACCTTGAAGAAAAAATTTCAAAGGTGTTCAAGCTCGCAGAAAGGATGGGAAAAGTACAAAATATTCCCACGAGCTATAGGTTAAGGCCATAAATTTAGTCATGGGAAGATATACCCGAATTTGTAAACCTGCTACAAAAAAACAGTTATGAAAATGTTGTACAAACTTATTTATTTGAAAGTTAATAAAACTTTCTCAAATTACTTCATGTTTCATATCTTTGCACCAATATGAGGATGAGACGTCATCTTTATCAGTGTTTTTAATATAAAAGGGCCTTCTTTTATAAAAACCCGTGCATATTGAAGTCACAATCCACTAAAGCATTTTAAATGTAAGTATAAGCTCAAAAACCCAAAGAGCAGAAAGCATAATATGCAGCAAAGAAATATTTATATCATCACCCCAAAAACATGGGCGGGAAATCTTCCAAAAACTATTCAAGAAACAAAAGGAGAGTTTCAACAAAAACCAAAATAAAATCAAACTTTCATCCTCAGGTGTTGAGAATCTTTGACGCTGCTGAGTTTGCTCAATCGTCTCTTTAGCCTTTGCAATTTCAGTGTTAAGGTCAAAACCCTCCTGGCTAGCTTCAGTTAGAGTCTCAAAGCGAGTGTTCAAAAAAGCCCAGCTAACATCAAGTGTTAACTTGTCTTCAAGGGCCTCATAATCCTTCTCCCACTGCTCAATTTCAGCTTTCAACTCTTCTTTCTCTGCTTCTGAGGCTTCATAAATGCCATTAAAGGAGTAAGAGAACTCTCAAGGAACTGAATCTTATCCGTAGAGGCACGGAGGTCTTCTTGAGTCTGGGTGAGCATTTGTACCAGATCACTCGCGTATACCTCTTTCTGGTTAAGGAGATCTTTCAAGCTTCTTATTTCTTCAGTTTCCTTGGAGAGTTGTTCAGCGAAGGAGGATTCCAATCTATCCTTGTCTTTCTCAACTTGATTGGAGGAAGCTATTAAAACCGCTAGTTCGGCGATGATTACGCTCAGTTGCTGTTCTAAAGCTTCCTTCTCCTCAGCAAGAACGTCTTTCTCCAGTTGAAGAGCTTCGAATTACTCTTTCCAGTTATCAGCCTTGGTGCGCAACTCAATCACCTGCTGATCTGTCCAAGAAATCCTTCTCATAAGCTTCGTACCATCAAATTAATCTATAAAAAGACAAAAGAAGGGAAGTTATGAACGAGAAAAGAAGGAAAGGAAAATAAGTAAGTAAAGATATACCTTAAGGAAAGAATAGATGATATCATTCATTAAGGTCAAAGAACTGTGACCCTCGAGCTTTTTTCTTTCCACGTGACCAAGCAATTGTTTTAACCACACAGCAACTTGTCCAGACTTTTTCAACAGATTCCCACCATTGGGGACTTCAATCAGAATTTTTTTCATACCTCGCCTGCCTCTAGAAGGCTCAGCTTCTTCACGAGGAGCAGCAGGGGCAACCACTGGGGTGACTGTAGGCAGAGAAATAAGGGGATTAACAATAGATGTAATTGACGTCACCGAAAGAGAGGCAAGTGGCGACTCTTCAGAGACAGGACCAAACTCTTCTTCACCCTCAAAACCATGGGTAAAGAACCTATCAACAGGACTTGGGTTATCAAGGTTACCAGCATCTTCATCAGAGATATCCAAATGGATATTCTTTAGCTCATCAACGAGACTAAAAGGAATCGAACTTGGAGAAGGATCTTGAGAGACATGAGCTTTATCATCTGAAACCACGTGCTTCCTGACACGTGGTTTCCTCACTAAGTAACCTTCTTTGGAATCCTCTTCATCCTTAGACCTACGGGCTTCAACAGTTTTCCTCTTGGAGGAAGATACGCTTAATATTCTTGTGCAGAGCTTACAAAAAGTCTCTCAGAGGAAACAGAAGTGGGGATGATGCCACGAATGACAAACCCTAATAAAAAAAGAAGGGGAAAAATTATATGCATTAAAAGAAGGCACGGGAGAAACACCCCCGGTGTTTCTATAGAAAAGGAACCGGCCCTGACAGCTGGAAAAGAAGAAATAGAAACGGAATGGATAAAGACCATAAAGAGGGAAGATGCACGAATCTGTTATAAATAAGGAAGAGAAATTGACATTAGTCGTGGTTATGGGAGATCTTCAGTCATTAATGCTTCCGTTAGAATTTTATATGATAACGGGTAATCAAGGCAATTAATGCCATTAACAAGCCCGAATTAAGTAAGAAAACCGTTATAATTATGTACTCTTATATAAGGTCCTAGTTCACATTTGTAATGGTATCTGATTTTGATCAATATATGCAATTATTCTTTTACTTTATTCAAAAGATTCCAACCGCAATTCTGGGAGAGATTATCAATCTATTTTTAGTTTTCTTTCTTTGTCAATTATTTTCATTATTCGTCATATTCTTCAGATTACCAAGAAAGTGAAGTAATTTTGGTTATCAATAACCTGATTTCTTCTTGATATTGACTTTGACCGAGAAATCTATTTTTGGGTTAAACAACATGTACTTAAATGACTTCCTCCTTCATTCTTCTTATTCTCTTCTCTTTGGACTAATTTTCACTTTACAAAAGTTTCTCAACATACCTTGAACTAATTAGATCCATATTGATTTTTTGGACTTATTTTATAACAAAAATACTACGAAAAACTATTCAAGTAGAAGATTATATTTTAATTTATTACTCAATGAAATAAAAGATTTAATTCTTCTTTCACATACCTGTATAATAATGCTCATGGAAAAATAAAGACTTTTCTCCCAACGAAAAGATATTTTTCGAAAGTAAAATTAATAAAACTTTACTTAAGACCAATAATATCTCATAAATGATTAAATAAACTGGCTATATTACCAATTAGAAAAAAAATATTAGAAGAAATTGAATGGAAAATATAACTAACATATTTGTCTCCAAAAGCCTCTAATAACAATTCAGTTTTAGGCCCCGTGCTCCATCGAGCCGCCACTGCCCCCACACAGCCATTCGTTGAATAGTTCAATTGTTTGGAGATACTCACTATATTATATATGCACAAACAGAATTCCTTTCTCGTGCAATACGAAATGAATTTTACTTAGTTATATTATCCGCTCAAGCTCTTCTACTTGTACTTGGCTTGCTTTATGAGTGTTTCCTGTTTAGATTTTATGACAAATTATAAGTTTACTCCATGTACAGGTGGAGGTTGGAACCGTGGAATCGCGAAGGTCGTCAAATTTACTTTCAGCTTAAGATCGGTAATCAGTTATTCCTTCTGTTATGTTTATGTAATACCCTCCCCTTTATAGTATATTTCAAAAAGAATGTATTCTTTTTATATGTTTAGAAAAAATATAATTTTAAATATTTTATTTTATCCTTAATGATTGATTTTTATAGTCATAAAAGAGTGTGAATTTGAAGATAATCGAAGAGAATTTAGGTTTCCATTTTTTGTGGAAAACCCTAAGTCGATGTAAACGAGAGATGGAGAATATCTGTTATTGAAATTTGTTCAACTGTACAGATTAGCCTATCAACATCTATATATACTAATAAAGAATAATGAATGGCTATGTAATGTAAAGTGGCTATCTATATAATAAATTTACAAGGCACATATTAGTAGTATCGAACTAGTGGGCCTGGATCTATTCCTGTTGGGCCTTGAGTGCTTGGGCCATCTATTCCAACAAAGTTATGGCACGTTTAAGATCATAAATTTCTAAAGTCTTTCTTTTTTAAGCTCGTGCCCAATCAAACAACTTCAGTAAATAAAACAGATGGAGTATTTACAAGAGGCTTAATAGTCTTGAGAGAGGCTCAGAGCGGAAAAGACCAAGTCTCACACATACTAGCTAGCTAGGTATTTAGAACGCATTAAACGGGTAGTTTCTGAAGATCGAATTATACCAAGGGAAAAAGATATTATCAGATCATTATAAACTTGTAGTCCGGAAGCACCTTATTAAATCAGTTCGCTTATGATTTTTTTGAGTGTTTTTTCATCCAGGCCAAATTTACCAGTTGCAATAAATAACTATCTTCTACGTCAAAGTAAATTTCTGGCAACATTAGTTGCTCCTTGCTACTTTCGAGTCTTGACTAGAAATTGGAGCAAGGAATCGGTTATTTAGTCCCAGCAATGCTATTGTATTGATTAGTTCTTTTCCTTAATTAACTATAAATCAGTTGTTTAAGTGTAAAACTGTAAGAAGAAGTGTATATAAATTAAAAAAAATAGATAAATTGTCCCTTAAACTTGTCCAAAAAAATTATTTAAAAACCTTAACTTTGCGGATGACCTCAAACTCTTGTTCTTATTCGAATTGGAATTAATGGAAGTGGCTCACCTGAGTCCCCTCCGTCCAGCTTTTAATTTCCAGTGGACCTTTAATTTTTTTACACCTGTCCACTCTAAAATCTAATGGTCGATATTTGCTTAACTACAACAAACCCCTTAGGCCACGGTTAAAACCCCTTAATTGTCTGCTTTATCCTTATTAGCAGCATCAATTTACGCGAAAATCTTGCTGCTCCTGCTGAGTCCTACCAGCAAAAACCATAGATTAAATTCATGTTCATGATTTTATTACTATTATTTTTCATGCTTATTAACTTTCGTGTCATTGAAAAGTGACCTACACCTTTGTACCATTTAAATAGAATATGTTTTGATCAGTTTTCATTAAGCTGCATACTTCAATCTATCAAACCGGTTAAGAAATTCATCTTCTTTTCTTTATTCCCTCCGAATTACATAAATATGCCCTTGTTGATAGTTGGACACGTAAAGGACACATGACAGCCTCAGGTGCTACTCAACGTGTTTAGACACTAATTATTAGACCCAATAAATGTTCAGTATTTCAATAATGGCAAGGGGCGTCAATAAATATTTAAAAATCGATTAAACTGATTAAATCATATCGTACCGAATTAATTTTTAAATTTTTTTAAATAAAATTATAAGTTTTTATATAAATCTACAATCGTATTTATAATTAGGGTAAAATTTTATTTTATGAAAATAAACCGAAAAAAAATATCGAACCGTACCGAATAAATTTAAATGTAAAAAATATATTTATATATTAAGTTTAAAATAATAAAGCATTAAATTTTTCTTTGGACCTTGAAATGATGAAAATCGTTACAAGCCAACAAGTAATTAAAATCAAAATCCTAATTCCCAAACCTATTATGCTACTCCTACTGAAACTAAATTATTTCCAACATATTCATTAGCAAGAAACTAAGTATTCTAGCAATTTTATGACTAGCAAACTACAATGTATTGAATATGTTTCCTTTCGTATGATCTGGATTTATCTTTTTGAATAATTAATCTTCTATAGAATTTATTCTTGAATCCCAGCTTGATTAATATCTTTCTACTCGTGTGGTATCTTTTCTTTGTCTTTGCTTAATTTCTTTAACGCTGTTGTAGAGTAGTTGATTGATCTATATTCTGATCATCTTTAATATTTTCTTAACTCATCACCATTTAAACAGTAAATTGTCTAGAGAGTTTTGCTAAATCCTATAAAAGTATGTATGTTATTGCATTCTACTTTTACAAGTACTTTTACATGGCATTTAAAAAAATCAAAAATTAATCGAACCGTACCGATACCAAAGAAAGACATACATCATTAGGTCGGTTTCGAAAAGACTAATTTTGGTTATATATAATAAAATAACTGAAAAATTGGTATGATACAAATTTTATAAAATAGCTGGCCGAACCGATTGACACCCCTAGAAGGGAAGACTCAAGTATATGTTTACCTTAAATCGGATGATAATTAAATCTGTACATTATTTTCAGGATACATGGATTGACTCAACACAAATAATCAAGAATATTAGATAAACGAGTTAAAGATAAAATAAAAAATCAAACCAGTTGTAATGTTATGGCCTAGCCCGAACCTAGGTTGAACAATAATGTTGTCCTCGACTGGGCCCTTGGTTCGAACCCAGTTGTGAATAAAGAACAGAACAATTAAATAAGAACTTTAACAGTAGCTAGAAAGCATAAAATGAATTTGTATTGCTTTGATTCGCCTGTTACAATGTGTCTTACAAAAGAAAAACTTCCCCTTTATATAGTAGGAGAGCTTCATCCCTAGTATAAGTCTAAACAAGATAAAAATCTTCCTTTCTGGTTAATTACTGATCCGTAACCGACATCAAGTGAGATCTGCGCCATGATATCTGGTTTAGGTATGAATATCACGGCCCTCTATATGTCGTGCGTAACTATTTACTGCGTTTCCCGAGGTCTTAGAACTCATTCTGGGTCTGGGCGCGTCGCTTTATCGTGCCCGATGGTGAGCACATCGTTCACCTTCTATGGATCTCGATACAAAGGGCTCCAGCCTCGATTTCAATCTCGTGCATCCATGATCTTTTTTCGTTTTCTTCACCTGAAAATCGGGATATGCATTACCCTCGATTTCACCCATACACAGATAGTCCCTTCGTTTTCTGGAGAGTAGGTTTGCTGAAACGATGGAAAATGATAGATGACCTCGGCTCCTTCCTTCGTACGTTACAACTAAGATGACGGGTAAACCGAAACGTCCATCAGTCGCGTCGTTTTGACTTCGAACATGTGTCAGTCATCGGCTGTCTGCCTTCGAATGCGAAACGTCGCGCATTGATTGTTTTTCCCCTATAAAAGCTTCGACCTTTTTCGCTTCTTCCACTTTCCGATTCTAGATTTTTTCTCCAAATCTTCATTCATTATTCTTTGAGCCTTCGTATCTTCATCTTTAATTTTCATACATTTTCTTTGAACCTTCAACCTAGACCTTCATATCTTCATACCATCTTCAAATCTTCACATTTTTCTTCAAACCTTCATCTTCTTCTTCATGCCTTCATATTTCCCAGATTACAATGGAAAAAACATCCAAGTTTGTGCCTCAGCAGGCTGCTCCTTCATCTTCCCACCCATCGGCAGATGCTGAGGTGGCCGTTCCCAAGGTGGCTCACCCCATGAAGAGCTTCATACCCAGGGGCTACTCTATCGGGAATAACTTTAATGTCGAGAAGGCCTCTAGTCAATAAGACCGAGGCGAGGGAGCATGGAGATTCATAATCTCTGTCGCTGAAGAAACCCTACCCATAGTCCGAGCGGACTGCAAAATGGGAGGGTAAGGACGTGGTCGTCCCTGGCCCGATGACGACATTACTACCCACTTGAAGGGGTATTTGAATGTTTACACTTATCTCTTCACGCTCGCCCCGGTGGACCCCAAAATCCTTGCTTTGTGAAAAAGGTACGAGGTGTGCCTTGATCAAATCCACCCATCCTTTTAGAGGATCATGATCCTCTTACGCTATTTCGTGAACAATATCGAAGCTCCTCGGTTCACCCTCGACCATCTACTCCGCTTGTACAGTCCTAGAATCTTCCAAGGGGGACTTATCAAGCTCGTTCTTCGAGCAAGCAAGGCTCCTTTCTCGAGCATCGACGAGGACCGAGATTGATGCTTGCAGGAGAGGTTCATTTGGGTGAAAATCGAAGCCTGATCCCTCCCGAGTTTTTGTCGTTCCTTGAGAAGTGGAACGCATCACATAAGTATTGTCTTTCTTGAGTATTCACTTCTTTTTATTCTTTCTCTCATCGCTTGTGTTTGTTGTCGTGCAGCCATTGCCCAAGTTCCTAATGCAATTCCCTGATTCAAGGAGTGAATCGAGTGCATATGCAAGCAGATGCCGTACTCCGAGCGCGCGTGGCATAAGCTATCGAAGGGCAAATGGGAGGCCCGATCCCGTGATGAGGTTCTTTCCTGAGTAATCACTTCCATTTTTTTAGCTTACACAATGCTGACTCTTTCTCCTTTCTCACAAGTTTTCCTAAGACCACGGAACATAGGCCATTGGACGAGGACGAGGATCCGTCCTCGCTTGCGGAACCCTCCGTTTCGGGGCAGCCCGAGGCTACCACAAAGGAGGAGAAGAAGAAGAAGAAAAGAAAGTCCTCGGGTTTCCCAAACGCCAAGGCGAAGAAGAGGAAGGTAATCATGCGGGACCCAAAGCCCAAAAAGAGCACCAAGTCCAGGGTACCGGACCCCGATTCTCTCTACCGACTCAAGGACGAGTCCGAAGACGACGACCTCTTTGTTTCTCATTGGTCGACCCTTAATGAGGGGGAGCAAGAGATGACCGAGAAAGAAGTTCATGAGATCAATACCCCTCAACTCGGGAACCAGAGGGAGAGACGGAGGCTGCGGCTCCCCAGGAAGCCGCTCCTGTCCCGAAGGAGGCAGCCAGTGTCATTGAAATCGTGGAGACACCCTCCTATACCGAGTCCATGCTCGAAGAGGTCCAAGCGGGCAAAGAAAAGTCGAGTGAGGTGGCGCAGGGCCCAGACGACTCCCTTAACACATTTTTCGACGGCATGGATATGGCCACACTTGAGGATTTTTCCCGGCTTGGTCATCGGGAGGTCCCGAAGAAGGATGTGCCATCGGGAGAGGGCGGACCGAGTTCTCGAGCCCAAAACTAGTGAAGAAATTTCCTGCTTCGAACGTGGACCTCGAGCGCAAGAACACGGTCGTTCTTACACTCCCAGAGGATGCCCGAGTCCTATCTGCTCCGGTGGGCATAGATTGCTACCTTTAATGCCTGATGACCGAGGAGGACCAGGCCAAGATGAACGAGGTGGGCACATCGAACCTCTTCAACAAGGCGCAATAGGCATTGAATCGGGTAAGGCATCAGCCCTTTGTACCCCTTTGTGAATCTCACTTTGGTTTTTGATGTCCTCTACTAACTTCATTGTTTTTCAAGCTTTAGTGATTTACTATGAAAGCTTCCTCTGATACCTCTTGGAGATTAGCCAGCTCGAGTTTGAGCTCAAAGAGCCTGTCCGGAAGAAGGACATGTACAGGGCTCTTACTGAGCAGCAGGATGAGGCCCTCAATAACCTCCCTATTCTCCAGGCCAAGCTGGAAAAAGCCCAGAAGGAGGCCTCGACCCTGAAGCGGGAACACGCCGACCTGGTTGAGAAGGTAAAGATATTTGAGGCTAAAAACGAGCAGTTATTCGTGGTGACTAACAATAAAACTTCGCAGGTCCAAGAGAAGATAGACCTGATCGACCAGCTTCGGGCTGAGATGGATGAGGTCAAGGCCCCGAATGAAGTGTGGAAGGGCAAGATGGACCTGTTGGCTTCGGAGAAGGAAGCTTCAAAAGAGGAGCTGCTTCGCATCGGTCGAGAACCAACTTCGGGTGGTGAAGGACAAAGCCCAATAAGTGGTCTCGGCCAAATGATGATCTCCGTGCACAGTTGAGCTCTGTCGTCACGGAACGAGATGCTCTCATACAAGAATATGTTGCCCTGAGGTCTAAATTAGATCCAACCTCTGCCAATGCTGTGGAAATGGTGGCCTAGTATAAGGCCAATGTGGAGGTAGCCGTGACCCGCTTAAAGACGAAGACTAAGTACATAAAGCGGCTATCCTGAGAGAGACCTTCGAAGAGATCCATGCCCGAGGTTTTGACCTATCGGCCGAGATTGATGAAGCTAGGAAGCTCGAGGCCGAGGCGAAGGAGCTCTACAAGTCTGAGGGTCCCGAAGGCTCCGAGGGTTGCGAGGGCTCAGAGGGTTCCAACAGTTTTGGTGATAAGTTAGGCCCTAGTGAAGACCAGGCGTAGATGGCTTAGTATTTTTCCAGTTTTTTTGTATGTATTTTTTTTGTTTATTTTGAGGCCGTTCTATCAGGCCTTTGTAAATGTATTTTGGAGTATATATAAAATTTTCCCCTTTCTGGCAATACTGTGTCTTTACTTTTCTAGCATCTACTTGCAATTTCTATTTGTGTATTATTTTTTATGCCGTAGCATAAAATCATATGTAGTTCTTGAGCATCCACTCTTCGGAGGTTCGAACGGAACTCGATTTTGATGCAAATTTGGTTTATATGTGGCTTTGAACCCTCGGTCAGACCAAAGGTTTTTAAGATGCCTACGTGTCTTTAGACGATGTTTTTGCCGAGGGTAACCTTTTAATAGGTTTCGAATTTTCGTAAGGGACTTACTTTCTGGTTATAGACTTTGGATTTCTCCGAGCCATTTTTAGGATGGCGGTAGACTCTTATATTCGGGCACCGCCTAGTGGGTTTGGTGTCTCCGGGATTCGGTAGCCCGGGTTGTCCGATGTTTCATCGGGCAATAGTCCCCGAAAAAGGGTAGCTCGTGGGCTTGACAGTCCCCGAATAGGGGTAACCCATGTGCTTTAAGATCGGGGATCAAAGAAGCAAAAAATCGCAGTAATAAGGGAAGTAGAAATTTCTTTCATTGCTTAGTATGCAAGGTACATGATCGAAAGCGCATAAAAACTTGTGCCATGGCTAGAGTAGACTATGTGGGCACGGTTCATATGACTGTTTGACCCTTACAATGAACCCTAACCACTAAGCCTTAGCTTTTAACACATAAAATTTCCTTTTTTCCTTGCTAAAGATCTTAATCCGAGGGTAATGGCCCTCAGTATTCGAAGTCGAACTCGTGAGGGCTCGGATGCTGTTGACCTGAAGCAAACGATCATTGATTCAGGTTTGAAACCGGTCTTCAAATCTAAGGTAGCACGTTTTACTGTTGCCTCACTAAAAACCTTGTCGAAAAACTCATTTCAGGACAAAACCGATTCAAGGGAAAAAGAGTGCAACACATGCTTTCAGACCTAGTAGCCGCATCCTTCCTTGGCTGATTACCTGCATATGTTAGACCGATTTATAACATGATTAAAAAGTAATTTAGTTCGTACCTTTGCAGTAGTACTGCTTTAAGTGTGTCACGTTCTAGTTATTTGGTAGTTGTACGCCGTTTCCCGCGTCGAGTTTAAATGAGCCTCTGCCGGTTATTCCGACAACTCGATATGGTCCTTCCCAATTCGGGCCCAGTTTCCCTTCATTCGGGCTCCTAGTGTATATTTTTACCTTTTTCAACACCAAGTCTCCGACCTGAAAGTGTTGGAGGCTGGCTCTTTGGTTGTAATACCTTTCTATTCGCTGCTTCTAGGCGGCCAATCAGACCAGGGCGGCCTCCCGCCGTTTGCCCAATAGTTCCAGGCTCATGATCATGGCCTCGCCGTTTGGCTCTTTGGTCACATACTGGAACCTGAGGCTTGGTTCTCCCACCTCGACTGGTATTAAGGCTTCGGCTCTGTAGACCAAAGAAAATGGGTTGGCCCCTGTGCTCGATTTCGAAGTTATACGGTATGCCCATAAGACTTCAGGCAGGATCTCCTTCCATTTCCCTTTCGAACTGGTCAACATCTTTTTCAGGTTTTGAAGTATAGTCTTGTTCGTTGATTCCGCCTTCCCGTTACCACTAGGATGACAAGGCGTCGATATTATCTTCTTGATCTTATGATCTTCGAAAAACTTACTCACCTTGTTGCCGACGAATTGTTTTCTGTTACTCACCTTCCTGAATAATGCCCCTTCGACCAAGCTAAATCTGACAGCTTTGATGCACAGGGCTCTCGATTCTTTGGGATCCGAAGGCAATTTTCCTGTTTCAAGTAGTCTATGTATTTGTTTCTCCAATCCCAAGTTAAAATCATTGAGTTCACTTCGGCGTGGCCTTCTATCAGCGACTTCATAGCTGCAGTACTGCTTCCAAACTAAATTCATTAGAATCGACCGACGACCCCAAGTTAGCCAGTGCATCAGCCTCATTGTTTTGATCTCGAGGTACATGCTGCGGGGTCTATTCCCAGAATTGATGTAAGGTTACCTGTAATTTCTCCAAGTACCTTCGCATTCACTTCTTTTACTTCGAACATTCCGTTAACTTGATTTACCACGAGGAGGTCGCTCTTAGCTTCGATCACCTTGGCCCAAATGCTTTTAGCCAATTCTAGACCTGCAATTATGGCTTCATACTCGACCTCGTTGTTAGTCAATTTCACAATTCTAATAGATTGCCTAATTACATTTCCCGTAGGTGGTTTTAATACGATACTGAGCTCGGACTCATTCGCGTTCGAGGCACCGTCCGTGAAAAGGGTCCATATTCCCGAAGTGGTCACCGAAGTTAACAGTAATTCCCTTTCGACTTCGGGTATTAAGGCCAGCATAAAGTCGACCACGAAGTCTGCCAAAATCTGAGATTTTATGGCAGTTCGGGGTCAATACTCGATATCGTGCTCGCTAATTTCCCTATCCCATTCGGCCGCCGGCCCGAGAGCTCCGGCTTATGCATGACATTTCTTAGCGAGTAAGAGGTTACGACGCATATGGGTTGGCATTGAAAGTACGACTTTAGCTTTCTAGAGGCGCTTAGCAAACGAGCGTTTATTTCTCCAGGTGAGGATACCTTGATTCGGTCTCGCCTAGAGTTCTACTGACATAGTAAATAGGAAATTGCGTACCTTCTTCCTCCCGGATTAAGATTCCACTTACCGCCACCTCAGAAACCGCGAAGTAGAGGTACAACTGTTCGTGTGCCTTCGGAGTGTGCAGCAGGGGTGGACTTGAAAGGTACCGTTTCAGTTCTTCCAAATCTTGCTGCCATTTCGGGGTTCAGGAAAAGTTATTCTACTTCTTTAACAGTGAGAAGAATCGATGGCTTTTATCCGAGAAACTCGAGATGAACCGGCCCAAGGCGGCTATACGCCCAGTCAGTCTTTAAACAACCTTGAGATTGTCTACCATGGTAATGTCCTCTATGGCCTTAATTTTGTCGGGGTTGATTTCGATCCCTCGATTGGATACCATGAACCCGAGGAATTTTTCGGATTCGACCCTGAATGCGCATTTCTTCGAGTTTAGCTTCATATTGTATTTCTTCAGTATGTCGAAGGTCTCCTGCAAATATTTCTAATGGTCATCTGCTCGCGGGGACTTGACCAACATATCGTCAATATAATCTTCCATTGATTTCCTATCTGTTCTTCAAACACTCGGTTTACTAGGCATTGATAGGTAGCGCCGGCGTTCTTTAATACAAATGGCATTACATTATAACAGTAGGTACCGAATTTAGTGATGAAAGAAGTCTTTTCTCGATCGTCCGGGTCCATCCGAATTTGGTTGTTCCCGGAATAGGCATCGAGAAAGCTGAGTATCTCATACCGCCTGTTGCGTTGATCATCCGATCAATGTTAGGCAAAGGGAAAGAATCCTTAGGGCATGCTTTGTGTATATCTTTGTAATCTACATACATTCTTAGCTTATTCCCCTTTTTAGGCACTACCACTACATTAGCTAACTAGTCCGGGTATTTAACTTCCCGGATGGATCCTATTTTAAGAAGTTTGGATACCTCATCCTTGATGAACACATGCTTGATCTCGGATTGCTGCCTCCTCTTCTGCTTAACTTGATGGAACTTCGGGTCCAAACTCAGCTTATGAGTGGTTACCTCCGGTAGGATCCCTGTCATGTCAAGATGGGGCCAAGCAAAATAATCTACGTTAGCTTTAAGAAAATCAATAAGTTTTTTCCTGAGCTCGGAGGTTAACCCCATGCCTAGGTATACCTTTCGATCCGATAGGTGTTCAATTAATATGACTTGCTCCAACTCTTTGACTGTTGATTTGGTGGCGTCGGTGTCATCAGAAGCTATGAATGATCTCAGGACTCCCTAATCATCCTTCTCTTGTCTACTCCTCGTTCCTCCGGTTTGGTCCAGGCTGGTATCAGTGATTGCTATTTAACTTCTTCTTTTCTAGTCGGCTCCGCTTGATGTCGAAACCGCGGGCACCCGGTTTACCTCGTCGATTGTGGACATCTCCTTTGCGGCCAGCGGCTCTCTGTATACCATCTAGACTCCTCCCGGTGTCGGAAATTTCAATGCTTGGTGCAAGGTCGAGGGTACCGCCCTCATGTTCTGGACCCACAGCCTTCCTAATAGAGCGTTATACCTCATGTCCCCTTCGATCACGTAGAACTTTGTCTCTTGGATCGTCCCGACAGTGTTTACTGGAAGGCTTATCTCGCATACCATGTTAAAATCGTTCAACACCCGGACTACTCACTATTTGGTCCTGTAAACCCAACTGCTCTACGACCCTCCATCTGATGATGTTGGCCGAGCTACTCAGATCAATCAACACACGTTTAAATTGAAATTTATTGATAAGTATGGATATTACTAGCGCATCATTGTGAGGTTGCACGATGCCCTCGGCATCCTCGTCGCTGAACGAAATGGTTACCTCCAGGACATAATCTCGGGTGCATTTTCCTCTTGTGATAAATGCTTTAAGTGTGCTTTATCATCGGTCCTTGGGGGACATCGACCCCTCCGATGATCATATTGATGACGTGCTGAGGCTTCTCTCATTCGACCTGTTTGTTGGCGTCCCTGTTCCTGAAGTGGTTTTTGGCTCGATCGCTCACAAATTCTCGGAGGTACCCATTATTGAATAATCGGGAAACTTCTTCTCTCAACTATCGGCAATCCTTGGTCCTGTGACCATGAGTGCCGTAATACTTACACATCAAGTTAGGATCTCTTTGGGTAAGGTTGGACTGCAATGGTTGGGCCACTTGATCTCTTTGATGCGCCTGATAGCTGGCACGATGCTGGCAGAATCCACATTGAAGTTATACTCTGATAATCTTGGTGCTTCCCTACTCTCGAGCGGTCTGTCAAAACTATTTTTGCTCATCAGACCTCGGTTGCTGGACCCTCGATCGCTTCTTTTCTCGTTCCTTGTGGGGGTGACGCTCAGACCCATTTCCCTTTTGGTTCGCGCTGTATGGTTGATACCGATCCCGGACCGGTCTTGGCTCATAATCGACGGCTCACTTAGACCTATCATCGGCCCTGATGGGGTAAATAAACCAAGAAGGCGCTCCGAGATGGTTGTCCTCGACCCTGATCTTTGATTGGTACCTGTTGTGGACGTCAGCTCAGGTCATCGCCGGGTACTCAACCAAATTTTGTTTTATCTGTTGAGAGGCCAAGGAACTTCAGGGGTTAAGCCCTTCGGTGAATGCCTGGACGACCTAATCATGCAACCCGAGGCAGGTCCATCAGTTCCATCTGAAACCTTGACACAAACTCCCTAAGCATCTCGTTGTCTCTTTGTTTAACCTTGAAATGGTCTGACTTTCTGGTCTCGACCTTGATGGCCCTGGCATGGGATTTTATGAAAGCATCTGCAAGCATAGCAAATTGGTCAATGGAATTTTGGGGTAATTTGTGATACCATATCGTTGCTCCTTTAGACAAGGTCTCCCCAAACTTCTTCAGTAACAGCGACTCGATTTTATCGTCTTCCAAGTCGTTCCCCTTGATTACGCACGTATAGGAGGTCACATGCTCGTTTGGATCCATAGTTCCGTTATATTTAGGGATATCAGGCATACAAAACCTCTTTGGGATTGGCTTCGGTGCCACGCGGAGGAAAACTTCTGGATAAATTTCTTGGAATCTGGCCCCTTTAATATCGGGGTTCAACCAGGATCTTGATCGACCTTGAAATTGTATGTTTTCACCTTCTGTCATTAGCCTCAATTTTCTTCTCACCTGACTCCACCCGCTTCGTTAATGCTTCAAGCATTTTCTTTATCTCGGGGTTGACCCCGGGCTCGGCTTCACTTGGTCTCTCGGTGATTTGTTCGTTTCTTCGGGTGTTTTTCGGGATTGTTCGGGCTCGATCCTGATGGGGGCATGACCTTAATTCTGTAGCTGCACTATTGCCACATGTTGAGCCTATAACATTTCGAAGATTAGCCGTAGGCTTATTCCATCACCTTCGCCTTCGGGCACTTCTCTAGCTGTTGGTCGGGGTCCCCTGCGAACACTGTTTTCAGGATCAGTTGGCAATTAGCGTCGATGGCCACCTGTGAGTTAGCATCAATCGGATAAGCAACTGGGACATTGTTAGGATCAACAAGAGCCATCTCGTTGCTGGGCACCAAATTATTATTTTCGCCATGATGGCCAGACTCAGCGTCAACATTCAAGTGAGCAGAGCACCACTGTGGGCGCCAAACTATTTACCCTTAAATCGGATAATAATTAAATTTGTACGCGGTATTAAAGATACATGAATTGATTCAACACAAATAACAAAGAATATTAGATACACGAGTTAAAGATAAAACAAATGATTAAACCAGTTGTAATGTTATGTCCTACCCCGAACCTAGGTTGAACAGTAATTTTGCCCTCGATTGGACCCTTGGTTCGAGCCCACTTGTGAATGAAGAACAGAACAATTAAATAAGAACTTTAATAGTAGCTAGAAAGCAAAAAATAAATTTGTATTGCTTTGATTCGCGTGTGATAATGTGTCTTACAAAAGAAAAACTTTCCCTTTATATAGTAGGAGGATTTCATCCCTAGTATAAGTCTAAAAAAGGTAAAAATCTTCCTTTCTCATTAATTATTGATTCGTAGCCAACATCGAGCGAGATATGCGGCATGATATCCAGTTAGGTGCGAATATCACGGTCTTCTATCCATCGTGTGTAACCGTTTACCGCATTTCCCGAGGTCTTAGAACCCGTTCTGGGTCCGGGGCGCGTCGCTTTATCGTGTCCGATGGTGAGCACATCGTTCACCTTCCGTGGATCTCAATACGAAGAGCTCCAGCCTCGATTTCAATCTCGTGCGTCCATGATTTTTTTCCGTTTTCTTCACCGGGAAATCGGGATATGCATTACCCTTGATTTCACTCGTATAGAGTATATTCGGGGCCTAAAGCCAAAATTTAATATGAGGCCTAAATTTTTTTTTATATAGTTATAAGATATGTTTTTATTAAAGTCTATTCTTCTAGCTTTTTGAGTTACAGAGGTTTTAATAATCCTTTTTATAATCGATTTTCTCCAACAATTCATTTTCAATTGATAATATAGCCAACTCATTTAACCTTTCTTAAGATATCGTTGATTTTAGATAAGATTTTATAGAGTAATAGAAGTATAGAACTATTGGAAGCTTAAATTTCTTGGAGAAAGAAGGTGAGTAAGAATATTAAAGAGAAAGACAGAAAATATGTAGGGGTTTCTGAAATATAAAGAGATTGGGGAAAAGAAAGATTGAATTGGACAAATTAAGAAAGGGACAGTAAAAATTTTACGCGTTATCTAATTAAGGAGTAAGAAGTGAAAAATTAAAATATTGGAAAAACTATTCATCTACCCATATTAAGTAAGTCAAATTATTACTTTATTCATATAACTAAAGAGCTTTCTTTCCTTTATATTAAAAACTCTACTTTTGTATTAAAAGTACTAAATATTATTTTTTTAAATACCTATAAGCTATTATTTTTCAAAAATGGGGCCTCCCAAATTTGGGGGCTAAGGCACAAGCCCTACTACTCAAAACATTAGAGCCGGCCCTGAATAATGGCATGTGTTCTTTTATAACGACAAGAACACACCTAACTTCAACTGGGTATATCTAAACTATTTACATAGTTGACGATTAAATTTAAATTTTTTTCGCGATATATAGATATAGATGTATCTGCACACATATTGTCATGATCCAGTTTCTCTTATAGGCCGTGATAACGTCAGACGTCGTCGCTAGGCAAACCAACGCTGAACTAGCCATGTATTTATTCTCTTTTGGATAATCTCAAAATAGTTGATTTTTGTTTATTAAGTAAATGAAAAGTGAAAAATTTAATAAAGTAAAGCGTAAACTAATAAAAGAGCAAATATGATAAAATAAATACTCAAAAACTAGCATGTTTCCAAGACCCGGTGTCACAAGTGTATGAGCAACTAGTAAAATATATAAAACACCTATGCTACTATTTGAAATAGGATAGACAGAAAGTAAATACAAAAGAGAGACTGTGGGTGCTGAGAACGGACTTGGAGAGCAGCTCACCACTATGCCTCAGGATAACGGGGATGCGCGCCTGGATGGACACCAGATGCACCTGCCTCAGATCCTACACGATTAGTGCAAAAGTGTAGCGTGAGTTCGTAAAAAGTATGTACCCAGTAAGTATTCAGTCTAATCTCGAAGAAGTAATGACGAAGGATCGACATCGACACTTACTACGGGCCAATAATAAAATACAGAAATTCTAAGTAGACATTGAATACAAGAATAATAATAATAACACAATAACTAGCAATGAATAAATGGTTCTTTAAATTATAGTAAATTCAAAAGTCTCCATTTGAACATGCTAACTCCAACAATTTCAGGCCATTAAAATTATAACCTCTCAAGCCATAAAATAATATCAAGTGAAATCAGAATCAAAGTATTATCACGCACAATTTATGCCGAGGTCGTACGGCCCGATCCAAAATACTGTGTGCACTGCCGAGGGTCGAACAACACAAATCATAGATGCATCTATTATATTGTCGAGGCGAAGGGCCCGCTCCCATGAGAGTAGAGAAGTTTACCTCACTCGCGAAAGTACTTGCGACGCGAGAGGACATGGGTTTATCATAGTCATTATGCTTTTCCTCAATTCTTCCCAAAAATAAGAAATCTAAATTGAAAATTTACAACTTTAAAATCCTTAGTCTCAGCTCTATTCAAGGCACTTAATATGCATAATAAACATATTAGTACAATTAAAACATGATGTGGATCTAAGACTACCTGGACATATCATGGAATATTGCTACGCACGGACTCTCGTCACCTCGTGCGTACGTAGTTCCCTACACAAGTAACACACAACAAAGGTACACCTAAGGGAATGAGTTCCCTCTTACAAGGTTAGACAAGAGACTTACCTAGTTCTCAAGCTCACTTCTGGTCCACAAACCTGCTCTAACGCCTCGACTTGGTGCCAATCAATCTGAAACTAGCCAAATGTTACATAAATTAATCAATACACACTCACAAGTTCATAATTTAGCTGTCACGACCAAAAATCCACTATAGGTCGTGATGGCGCCCAACGTCGCCGTTAGACAAGCCAACGGTGAACTAACAACTTAATCATTCATTTTATTATTTTCGAAATCATAATTGTAATTATGTAAGGAGGTTTACACCTCTAAAATCACGGGTACGTACATAACTACTAGTCTAAAAATGGAAATGGAAGGTGATAATAATATACAAATCTGTAGTCATCAACAAGAATATCTCAAAACCCGGTGTCACAAGTGCATGAGCATTTATTAAGGAGTACAATAATAATACAACATCTGTCTGGAATGTAAATAAGACAGGATAAAGTAAGTAATACAACATCTCTCGTCACCTCGTGCGTACGTAGCACCCACAAATAGTAGCACATAGCAATTACATCACCTAAGAGGTAGTTTCCCTCTCACAAGGTTAGACAGGAGGCTTACCTCGCTCCTAAGTTCCTTAACCGGCTCCAACGCGTCTCTAACACCTCAACTCAAAGCCAAATGTTCCGAAACTAGTCAAACAACGTGCAATCATTCAAAATATACTCCAATACGTATAATTTAACAATTTATAATAATTCTCAACCCCGCCCGAAAAGTCGACAAAGTCAACCCTCGGACCCTTGTGCCCGGATGCCGAAAATTTTAGAAGATAAACTTTATCCATAATATCACGAACTCAAATATATAATTTATTCTCAATTCCACGTCCAATTTCGTGGTCAACATCCAAATATACCATATTCTAGTTTTTTCTCTTAAAATCCCAATATTTCCATAAATATTCTTGTTTTAATCCACATATAAATCATGTATTTAACTCACAAGGTGTAGAAATCACTAACCTAAAGCTTGATGATGAAAATGGCACTCCAAAATCGCCCCAAAGTCGGCTCCTATGAAGGAATGAGGTAAAGATGAGCCAAATCCCCGAAATATAGATTCTGCCCAGGTATTTACCCTTCGCGATTGCGTAAAATACTTTGCGATCGCGAAACACAACATTTCTCAGCTTAAAATTGCCCTTCGCAATCGCAGAAAACCAATCGTGATCGTGAAGAACAAGCTGCCCAACTCCTCTAGATAGCCTCTAGTATAATGGTCATGACTTTTTGTACAAGACTTCAAATGACAAATGGCTTGCATTTCTGAAACCTAGACACCAAGGGCTACAACTTTCAGTTTTGGATTATCTCTAAATTCCTTATAGATTGCAAGATATAAGCTTCCAAAGTCAGTCCTGTGCAGCAGAAAATTTCTTCTTTGCGAACGCGAATCTACCTCCGCGAACACGATTCACAGACCCCTTTCTCCCATTTTTCGCGAACGTGATCCAATGTCCGCGATCGCAATGCACACTGCTGTAGCCAAAAACTAGCAATAAAAATGGCCTAGAAATGGTCCGAAACCACCCAAAAACTCACCCAAACCCCTTAGGACCCCGTCCGAACATACCAACAAGTCCCAAAACATGACACGAACCTGCTCGAGGCCTCAGCTCACACCAAACAACATCCAAACTACAAATCGACAATCAAAATCCTTCTTTTAACTTTCAATCATCCAAACTTCGACGAACGAGTCCGAATCATACTAAAACATTCCGGAATGACGCTAAACTTTACATACAAGTTATAAATCACGATACGGGCCTATTCCAAGGCTCGAAACCCCAAACGGACATCGATAACACCAAAATTCACTTCAAATCGAACTTTAGAAATTCTTAAACTTTTAAAATGTCAACTTTCCATAATAGGTGTTGAAATGCTCCCGAACCACCCGATACTCAACCCCAACATACGCCCAAGTCCGAAATCATCATACGAACCTATTGGAACCTTCAAATCTCGACTCCGAGGTCGTTTATTCAAAAGTCAATCCTCAATCAATTCATCCAACTTAAATCTTCCAAAATTAGAATTTTCCATCTAAATCAACATTGAACTTCCTGAAATTCGATTCCGACTACGCATATAAGTCATAAAACATGAAGTGAAGCTACTCAAGGCCTCAAACCGCCGAACGACGCGCTAGAGCTCAAAACGAACGGTCGGGTCATTACATTCTCCCCCACTTAGACATACGTTCGTCCTCGAACGTGCCAAGAACTATTCTGGAGTTGTCCAAAATCACTGTTTAACACCTCGTGCACCTGCCTATGCCACCACAACCCATGTGAGTACATTAGCTCGAGCCAGACTGAAGAACCTCCCTATAACCTTGGCTAACAATCCTTAGAACCAAATTCCAACATCCGAATTCTCCGCGAGACCCGATTCTAACATACGAACACCGCATCAATCCCTACACATTGTACCAAAACCTGATCATGCACCTATGCTGAAATCACACCATGCACCACATAAATCGCCTGCCCATAATAACATCCTCTGACCACAATATTTGAAATTCTACGAATTTGATGCCCGCAATACACCTCAGGACACATATAAGCCATGGTCCAACTCTCGTAATGCCACCACGACGAAAGAGATGCAATGAAACTCATTACCACCTGCCAAATAAATAAATCATGGGAGTCTCTCCACCTGACAAGAATCATTACCTCATTTTTAACTGAATAACGATATTTTCTCTTTAATACACCCTACATAAATTCGATCGCATTGATCTCAGGTCCAATAACCTCGTCTCTCTCAGTACAAGCTGCTCGGGCAATAAGTCACCTCAAACACCGTCTAAAATATCATACAACGCCATCAAAGTGCCAACTACTGCAACTCGAATGTGACCCATAGGGAAGAACGAACTCTGACAAAGAACCATCCAGCCCGCGTAACGAATAAAATGGCCAAACCGATGCTATGGCTCTATCTCAAAAATGGGAAACAAGGTACATAAAATAAGTATAAGGAACCCGATCCAATCATGACATCGTCACGACATGCAACCTAATCCACATAACATACCTGTGCGGCATGCCACCCGATCCAAACAATATACCCGTGGCGACGTGCCACCCGATCCACTCATAACAATCAATAAGGAAACATCAATCAAGCCGAAATGCTTATAATTACGAAATGCCCGAATATCGACCACAAGCACGCTAAGTGCATAATACAACCTTGGGGAGACGGATAGTGCCATATGCTACAAAAACCCAAGCACGACTCAAGTGCAATAAATGACCTGCATCTCGAGAGCCATCTTGATCATATAACACCACAAGCTACACGGGATCACAACACATGTGCGAACAATCAAGCCGTCTCACAACCCACCTGGAACAATAGAGTACTAAATGGAATAGCTGAAAACGGGAATAACATCCAACTCCCAAAGACTCCTCGGTAAGAAAAGTTATGCCGAATGAACACACATCCGACCTGACGTAGACCACATGCCCACATTAAACCCACCAACAGACCTTAAGCCGATTCTGATCATACCATATTGGGCCACAACCTTCCAAGGATCCACAACGGCCTTATTCCTGACACACACGAGCAGCCATCCAATCCGGAACAAACTCCCATAGTCCACAACCAAAGGAATAGAGTTCCTTCCAGGCATAAACTCTCACATTTGCGATAGTAAAATAAGCTCCATATTTGGTTTTAGTCTTTAACAATGAAGTGACTAACATGTTACACTTATACGATCTCCTTGTGGGATATACCCCCACAATCTTCCGCATAAGGTAGTAAAATCTGAACATTAATGGCCATCGACCATGCTATTTCCACAGTGCTAGTCAAACATCCGCAAATCAATACAAGCTCTTACCCCGGACACCGTTCTTAAGCGATACTAAGATAATGCCAACTTACTCTAAACATCTGAAATAGCCCCTCCCCCCCCCCCTCCCCGACTCCTCCGAGCTTGCGACATTCTTGCCAACATCGAACCGCAACCCTGATCCTCCATTTCCAATTCCTATGCCACTCACTGCACCTATCATGCCGCTACGCGAGAGTACAAGAATTCATCATAACCCTTGAACCACTAGTAGAATAAGCACTCCATTGGCTAGGAACCTTTCAATTAACTCATTTCAGAAGAACCATTGCAACACGCAACTGAATCCCCATAACTTCAAAAAATACAAACCTCAAGTCGTAGTCTAAATCGTCATAACTCTTCCAGGATCCATTTACACATAATAAGGCCATTAGAATCAAATACTTCCCAAATCAATCAAATTATTGTGGCTTTCTAGCCCGCACGTACAACCACCAACCACCTGCATAACTTAACGCGCCGAAGAAACTGATCATTGCCACAATCATGCTGATTCAAACCATTACCAACCGACCCAACTTCCTCCAATTTACTCTTGACCTGACTTAGAAATAATAATAGCTCCATTCAAAAACATAACGAAACTCGATCAACACTCATCCCAAGTGACCCAAATCACGAGATCACGTTGTCTCAATACCCACTGCAAAAACTCGATCCTTAACCACACAACATACCCAAAGTCCTTAGACACCAACGCTTACATCCTTGAACACATTAGAGCCACTATTGAGAGTCACCCACTCTGACCTGGTCCCCGAGTATAATCAAACTCCAATGCTCTGTTAGCACATGAACACTCCCGAAGAAGCAACCGGATGAATTCTTTTCCTTGTATATCACCTCCACAAAAAGCATAAACTCTGAGTCTACTCAAAACCTGCACATGAATCGATAAGGACAAATGTAGCACACATTCATCAAGTTCTGTGCTCAAATTACCCCTTATGTTTTTTTTTCTTAGTCATAAATAATCCACCAATGCAGTGATAATCAGAAACAGTACAAGAAGACAACCACGCGATCAATCGTATGTGGTGGGCTCCCCCACTTAGCTTTAAGCTACAAGCATATAAATCTAGAATCCACAAGGATTCCTTCTTCCCAATTACTATGATCGCCACCATTAACTCGCCAAACCTCTTGAAATCTCTTGTTAAACTCTTCCTAAAACATCCCGAATTATCAGCCACAATTGACTATTCGACCTCCCGCTAGGTAGTAAGTAGAACTTCTCGTAGAAGCTTCATCAGAAATCACGCAACTGCTGACCTGCTCATAGGAGATAACTCACCTGTGGAATTTCCATACCGATATCTTCCCACGACGTTGCACTGGGTACAACTACTACGAAATCAAGTCTGTCCAATTCCAATTGACATCAAGTGAAAGTCTGACAATACATTCCAAACTCAAAGTCATGTAGCATCCAAAACGATAATCAAGTTTTCACACCCCTCTTCATTTCAAGCAAACTCCTTTCTGCCGTATTCAATCTTCCTCAGTATAGTAGCCACCATTCCAAGTAAAGTCCGTAGACCTAATCACTTTCCACCATGACTCCCAAATCGCTCTAAACTTTCTCAAGGCACGTGGCTATCTTACCACAGAATCCATACGCTACTCTGCCACTCCCACTTCGGTTAAACCATATCCTTTAAGCAACCTCTCGACCTTTGCTTTTCATACTCGACCTGCTAACAACTCAACCACCGCGAGACACCTTCCACCATGTTCTTCCTCATTCGTTGCTGCCCAATTGTTGCCTCAAATCAAAATCCATCTCTATAGCACCTGAACTGATAAATTTGCTACCAACTCTAAGCCTCCTCGAAGATCATCTTTCTTGAGCCATCAGCGTTAGAAACACTAATTCGATTATGAAACCGCTACACACCGCTATCTCTAATAACTGCTTCTCAGGAACCATTTCACAACACCCTGCCCCTAAGGCAAATCAAGAACACCACATCACCATTGAGAGTTCCACCATGCTTGAAAATATCAAGCCTTGTTACTCCATCAACCAAAGATTGAACATCCATGTCCGATTTCCTTTCCTCTGCTGGAATTAAATGCTGAACCTCTAAACATGCACTGAGAAATCCTCCTTTCGAGTCATTCACTGCCTCGACACATAAACAAGCACCCTACCATTACACCAACACTGTGCAATAACAACATATGAACATCATAATAATATGTGCATAGCCTCGAAACCATAGGAAATACAAATACTGGGCTGAAATGGCAGAACACCCTTCCGCAAGGCGACGATAATAGCCTGCCCAAATACGCAGGGAGAAACATCCTGCACCACGTCTGCAGTACCACTACTACTCCTCAGATAACAAGCGCTCCACGTCGTATAAGATTGAGTAGGAAGGAAATGAAGGCATAAGCTCCAATAGAATCAAACCGCACGAAGAGGAATCAAGAAGAGAAGTGCTCCTAACACCTATAGCTTCTCGAAGATAAGTACAAACATCTCCGTACCGATCCGCAAGACTCTATTAGACTTGCTCGTGACTCGTGAGACTCGAGTGAACCTAGAGCTCTAATACCAAGCTGTCATGATCCAAAACCCACTATAAGTCGCGATGACGCCCAACATCGCCGTTAGGGAAGCCAACAGTGAACTAACAACTTAATTATTCATTTTATTATTTTTGAAATTATAGTTGTAATTATGTAAGGAGGTTTACACCTCTAAAATCATGGGTACGTACATAACTAGTAGTCTGAAAAAGGAAATGAAAGGTGATAATAATGTACAAATCCATAGTTATCAACTAGAATATCCCAAAACTCGGTGTCAAAATTGCATAAGCATTTACTAAGGAGTACAATAATAATATAACATTTGTCTAGAATGTAAATAAGACAGGATAAAATAAGTAATATGATGGAGGCTTTGTGGGCTGCGATACGTAGCCAGGAATTTGCAGCTCACCATAAAGTCCCCTCAACAGCTGCGCCTATGCGCCAAGGTGACCATCAAATAAACCTGTCAGATCATGCACATTTAGTGCAAAGGTGCAACATGAGTTCGTAAATCAACGCGTACTCAGTAAGTATCTAGCCTAATCCCGAAGAAGTAATGACGAGAGGTCGAGATCGAGACTTACTAGAGGTCCAAGAAACTAACATACATAAGGAGATATGAAGCACACAGCAATAATGGGGTAAATCTGTAAGTTACATAATCTTCCAAAAATTTCTTTTAAAGGTATGAATTTTTGAGTCTTGTATTCTACCTCAACAGCTTAGATGTACCAATTACCAGTATCAAATAGATAAGAAATACCATATAAAATGCCAGGCATCAGTGGAAGGATAATCTCGTGAATATTCGGACTGCCAGTGTAATAACACACGATTATGCCAAGGTCGTTCGGCCCGATCCAAAATAATGTGTACATTGTCGAGGGTCGAGCGGCATGAACCATAGATACATATATAATACTGCCGAGACGTTCGGCCCGCTCCACAATTACAAAAGGAAATTACCGAATTACGAGAAACGTGCTTACAATACAGTACTTGAGCACAAAGTGAATATAACCTTTACCGTTTCTTAACTTGCCAATAACTTAAGGTGATAAGGCTCGGCCTAATATATATATATATATATATATGTAAGCTCATGTACTGTATTGTACAAGGTGACGAGAGTCCGTACGTAGCTAAAGCATGTTTATGTCGGGGTCGACTTAGGACTTTATCATGTAATGTTTGAATTATTTGAAATTAATTAAATTTATAATTGAAATTGATTTAGAAATATATATATATATATATATAAAAGCAGAATGAGTTTAAATAATTCAAATATTACATGATAAAGTCCTAAGTCGACCCCAACATAAACATGCTTTAGCTATGTACGGACTCTCATCACCACGTGCATACGTAGTACCCACAACTAGTAGCACATAACAATTACATCACCTAGGGGATAGTTTCCCTCTCACAAGGTTAGACAGGAGACTTACCTCGCTTCGAAGTTCCATAACCGGCTCCAACGCGTCTCTAACACCTCAACTCAAAGCCAAACGTTCCGAAACTAGTCAAACAACGTGCAAATCAATCAAAATATACTCCAATGCGTATAATTTAATAATTTATAATAATTCTCAACCCCGCTCGAAAAGTCAACAAAGTCAGCCCTCGGGCCCACGTGCCCGGATGCCAAAAATTTTCGAAGATAAACTTTACCCATAACATCACAAACTCAAAATATATAATTTATTCTCAATTCCATGTCCAATTTCGTGGTCAACATCCAAAAATATCATATTCTAGGTTCTTCTCTTAAAATCCCAAAATTTTCATAAATATTCATGTTTTAATCAACAAATAAACCATGTATTTAACTCACAAGGTGTATAAATCACTTACCTAAAGTTTGATAATGAAAATGGCACTCCAAAATCGTCCCAAAGTCGGCTCCCATGGAAGGAATAAGGTAAAAATGAGCCAAATCTCCGAAATATAGCTTCTGCCCAGGTATTTACCCTTGCGATCGCGTAAAATGCTTTGCGATCGCGAAGCACAACTTTTCTCAGCTCAAAATTGCCCTTCGCGATCGCGGAAAACCAATCGCGATCGCGAAGAACAAGCTGCCCAACTCCTCCAGATAGCCTCCAGTATAATGGTCATGACTTTTTGTACAGAACTTCAAATGACAAATGGTTTGACTTTCTGAAACCTAGACACCAAGGGCTACAACTTTCAGTTGTGGGTCATCTCCAAATTCCTTATAGATTGCAAGATATAAGCTTCCAAATTCAGTCTTGTGCAGCAGCAATTTCTTCTTCGCAAACGTGAATCTACCTCCGCGAACGCGATTCACATACTCCTTTCTCCCATTTTTCTCTTCGCGAACGCGATCCAATATCCATGATCATGATGTACACCGTTGTAGCCAAAAACTAGTAATTAAAAATGGCTTAGAAATGGTCCGAAATCACCCCGAAACTCACCCGAGCCCCTCGGGACCCCGTCCGAACATACCAGCAACTCCCAAAACATGACATGAACCTGCTCTAGGCCTGACATCACACCAAACGACATCCAAACTACGAATCGACGATCAAAATCCTTCTTTTAACTTTCAAACATCCAAACTTCGATGAAAGTATCTGAATCATACTAAAACATTCCAGAATGAAGCCAAACTTTACGTACAAGTTATAAATCACGATACAAACCTATTGCAAGGCTCGGAACCCCAAACGGACATCGATAATAGCAAATTCACTTCAAATCGAACTTTAGAAATTCTTAAACTTTCAAAACGCCAACTTTCCATAATAGGCGCTGAAATGCTCTCGGACCACCCGATACTCAACCCGAACATACGCCCAAGCCCAAAATCATCATACGAACCTATTGAATCCTTTAAATCCTGATTACGAGGCCGTTTACTCAAAAGTCAAACCTCAGTTGATTCTTCCAACTGAAAGCTTCCGAAATTAGAATTTTCCATCCGAATCAATATTGAACTTCCCGAAATTCGATTCCGACTACGCGTATAAGTCATAAAACATGAAGTGAAGCTACTCAAGGCCTCAAACCGCCGAACGACATGCTAGAGCTCCAAACACCGGTCGGGTCGTTACATTAGCCATTTGAGAAATTATCTAATCCAAATTGGAAGATCCCTAAAATTCACCCCCGGGCTCACATGCCTGGATTCCGAAAATTTTCGAGGATTAATGTTACTCATAAACTCGCGAACTCAAATATATAACTTTTACTCAATTCTATAATCATTTTCGTGGTTAAATCCCATTTTTATCAAAACCTAGGTTTTTCAAGTAACCCAGAATTTCTACAATTTAAGTGTTAAGAATCTACCCAAATGCATGTATTAAACTCATCTTGTATAGGAATTATTTACCTCAAAGTGCTAGGTTAATATCCCTCTTCAAAGAGCTCTAAAATCGTCCAAAAAATGAAAGAAATGAACCAAAATAACCTAAGTCCCGACATTAAAAGCCCTCACTGCCTCTAGTGATTTCGCTTCTGCGGACCTTGCGTCGCACCCGCGACGCCGCACCTGCGGAAAACCCATCACAAGTGCGATCCTAGCCCAGGCTGCCTCCCTTCACTTTTGCGAATCCACTTTTGCAGATTTTTCTCCGCTCCTGCGAGCACGCGCCTGCGGACCAAGTCCGCTTCTGTGCCACCAGGCCACCTAGGCCATTTCCGCAGCGGCGGCCCATGCTCCGCATCTGCGATCTCGCAGGTGCGAAGTATTCCTCGCACCTGCGCTCCCAGGCCATCTTCACAGGCTTTGCACCTGCGATGAACCCACCGTATCTGTGTGACCGCACCTGCGGCCATTCCCTCCGCAGGTGCGAAGACACCAGATTCAGCAGCAACAACACTCCCCAATTTCAAAGTTCCAATCCATTTTCAATCTGAATTTCACCTAAGGCCCCCGGAATTCCGTCCGAGCATACCAACAAGTTTGTAAATATAATACGGACCTGCTCGAACTCTCGAAACACGAAAAACGACATGAAAACTAAGAATCACACCCAACAACCGAATCGAATCAACTTATGAACTTCAAGTTCTTCCAACTTATTCCGAACGCGCCGAATCATACTTAAACTACTCGGAATGACACCAAATTTTGCATGCAAGTCACAAATCACCGTACGAAACTATTCCCAGGCTCGGAATCCCAATCGGACCTCGATAACACTAAATGCTACTTCAAACCAAATTTAAAGAACTTGAAAACCTTCAATACACCAACTTTCAATATTAGCTCCCGGGTCATCCGAAACCCTATCCGAACACATGCCCAAGTCCAAAATCATCATATGAACCTATTGGGACCGTCAAATCCTGGTTCCGAGGTCGTTTACTCAAAATGTTGACTCAAGTCAAACTTAACCAATTTATGCCAATATTAAGGAACTAAGTGTTCCGATTTCAACCCCAATCCTTCCAAACCCGAACTAATTATCCCCGCAAATCATAAAACAGTAAAAGTACATATGGAGAATTTTTAATTAGGGGAACGAGGAACGTTATATGTATACATTTGTAAAGCTTAAAATTATTAGACCTACGAATTATGAATCAAAGTAACGACAATGATGAGCCACCCTTCCCCATGAGAGACATTTGTAGGGGACGCTCCCCCAACTTCCCTTCTCTATTCCCAAGTCAGATGTCTCTGTTTTCTTCTGTTATTATTTCCCCTCTCCTTATCTTCTCATATTTCTCAAGGTTTGCTTCAATTATTCTGACTTTTGGACAATACTTCTCAAATTTCTAATCCTACGGTTTTCTTTTAATAAAATTACTTTTTAATCAAAATAAAATACCATATTCCATTTGCATGGTTCAATAATTCCTCTCTTTCTAATTATACTTAGTTAAATACTATTCGATATGAGGGGAAGGAAAAAGAGGAGAGGAGGAGGAGGGAATTTTCTTAATTAATATGCATATTTTGGTAAAATAATTAAAAGAAAACAGTTAATCATCCATATTATTCATTAAAAAAAAGTTCAATAATAAATTTTTTAAAAACAGGTCAAATATGAATAAGAACCATATTATCTATCTAGAAAATTGATAACCAATGAATAATTAATGGGTTTAACTTTTATATTTGTAAAGCCTCAAATTGGAGGTTTCTCAAGTTTGGGAAATTATGAATTCTCCCAAAAGTGATGAAGTCATGGATAATATGGTATCCGCTGGTTACTTCATTTTTTATCTGTATTAAATATGGATCGAGTCAAATAATTTATTTATTTTTATTATCCGCTTTCGATCCGTTTCAATATCCGACCTGACCTGTCCGCTTGTCGCCCTATGCATATCTACTGTGCATGTCTATGTTTAAATGGTTTTAAAATGTTTAAAAGGGTAGACCACTGAGCACATGCCCAATTCTGATCATCCATATTAAATCAGAAAGCTAGAGAATGCGGCCAAATTTCAAAACTAGAGAATGCAGCCAAAATAAGAAAATTTGCTAGTACCGACAACTAAATTATAGGATTACTTTTGTGGATAGTTACTCAATTTTCACTTTATTATATTAAAGTTACTAAACTATTGTAAAATAAAATAAAACCACTCAACAGTTTTTGAATAATATAAGTAGTGACTACACAATTTTTTATAATTAGAAAACCACTCAACCTTACTACAGGATATCATGTTAATCTATAAATTACTAGAAATCGCTTATACTATGCCTATTTGGATAACAACCAAATCGAAATCCACGTTTTAAGGTAGTGAGGAAAAGAAATAAATATGTAGTCACACGTATAATGAAAAAAAAGTTAAAACTTTTGTTCATAAGTTTTCGACGGAGAAAAAAAAAATCACCGGATTTTATAATTGATAATTTAAAAATAGTCATAATTTCAAAAGTAATAAAAATTTAGCCATTTTTCATGTAAAGATAAAATTTGAAGAAAAACACCCTTAAAGTCCGGAAAAATTCCAGCATAATGTGTTGAAGTTTCATCATAATACGCTGGAAGTTTATACGCAGAAGCTCCATTATCCGACATATTATGCTGGAACTTTTTGTGTTTCAGCTAGAGTATTTTTGTTCAGATTTTCTCCACGTAAAATAGTGGCTATTTTTTTAATGATTTTATAAATATTAGCTATTCTTCGATTAGCAGTCCGAAAACCAGCTAGCCATACTATTTTCACTTTTTGATGCATCATTGAAACTTCTGATTGATGGGCAAGACTTGCCTTGCCACAAATTTTGATGGTTGTCTGGACTTAGTATAAATTGTGTCATAATTTTGATATAAATTATTCACAAATCTCGATGAATCATCATAACTTACCTGTGTAGAAAATAAACCAGCACATTTTTGCTTCAAAATCAATCTAAATCGGTCCAAATCAACTACAAATTTGATATCCAAACTTTCAGTACTAACCTCAACTACTCACAATGGTCAAATTTAACATAAACCTTCAAAAATCAATAGACTTACTTTGTCTTCTTCAACAAGTATTTTTTCACCTCAATAAAACAATAACATTCTTCAGTTTTCTTCAGGTGGAAGGACACTTCCTGCAATATCTTGCAAGTAACAGAGTTAAATTATCAAAGGATAAAAAAAGACCCAAGCAAAAGGTAACAATGAATACCACAACCTTTATTAGAATTTTGGTCAAGAAAAGTAACAGAAACAGTTTGAAAGAGCGTGGGTCTGGTCCCAAGTATAAATGTGAGGGCTTTTTGTTGGGAGCCCACAATCCAGTTAAGCCGAGTATGTACCAACAATGAGTTGTTGTGATCATCTTATAAATGGGACTAGAGTTTCAAGCGCACTGGATCATGACTCATGATTGTAACAGGCCTAAGTTTTGTTGCTGTAGAGGTTAATGCTTGTAAAAATTGTATGGGGCGCTCTATTTGGTCGCCCATTTTTAATTTGTACCCGTTTTATTTTTTCGTTTGTATTAGTACCCATTTTTTTTTGTTAAAAGCATTTTAAAAAGATGATTTTGGCCTTCTTTAATAAAAGACTACTTTCTCTCAGAGTATACGCCATATTGTCTCTTGTCTCTATCTCTCTCCTTCTTCACGGTTTTTTATTATGCTCTGAAATCAAACAGTTTTCGCCATTGTATTCTGCTTGATTAGCAACTGTTTCTTTTCTAACAAAATTAAGTATAATCACAGGTATGATTTGAATGGTTGCTTTTGTACATTGCATTAACTGTGTATGAGGTTCTAATTTAGGATTAGTTTTATGATTTAATTTCTGGGGTTTTTGTTGATAGTAATCTTAGTTGAATCATTTTCCTTTTTTATTTGTGCTAAAATAGTTTCATAGGTTTTACTTTGATCAGTGCATTAGTTTTGTAGGTTTTACTTTTATGATTAGTGTTTTTAGGTTTTTTGATACTATGTTTCCATTTTTGATGAAAATTCTATTTATTTCTCAGTGATTGCTGGAGAAGTTAAAATTTTTAAAAATTTTGAGACTTAAATAGATGATGCTATTAAAGTCTGAAGTTTTATAATACTTCAAGGATAACTTAATTCTAGGAGTTGAAGTTTTATTTGTATTTTGTAAAAGTAAAGTATGTTTTGTCTGCAGTTTTTGTTTTGTTTTTGATGAACTTCAGCATTATTGGAGTTGAAGTTGTGTTTTGTATTTGTAAAACTACAGCTTGTTTGGCTGAAGTTTTTGTTCTGTAATTGCTGAACTTCGGTATTCTTAGAGTTGAAGTTTTGTTCTGTATTTGCTGAACTTCAGCATTCGTAGAGCTGAAGTTTTGTTCTATATTTCTCCGAAGTTAGAGGTTTTTAAAATATAATTTAAGTCAAATTGTGCCGAAGTTTTTAATGATTATTTTGATAATGTTCTGAAGTTATTTTTTCCACCTGTAATTTTTTTGAACAGATGGCATCTGGGAAATCCAAAGTACCTAAAGATCCTAAAGCACCTAGAATACGTAAAGCTTCTTCAGTTCCTATTGCTCTACCTACAAAACCAGGGGAGAGATATTATGAGTTTAGAGATTGGTTTAACTGTTTTGCTTACTGGAAGGGAAACCACGATTTGAAGGGTTTAATTGCATCTTTCTTGACTCCTGCACAACATGAGAAGCTGAATAATAGTACATTTCGGTATATCGTGGCTATGGAGAATTTTCATTGCAGCATAAAGTTGGTCATTATTTGATTCTTTCTCGCGTATTCACCAATAGTCGAGATTCTAGTAGTTTCATGATTTTTGGCCTTGATGTGTCGTTCAGCCTTGAAGACTTTCACATTATGTGCGGTTTGAGGATCACAACACATAATGCTGAAAATTCAATTAAACGAGAGTATAAGATTCTGAAGCACTATTTTGGAAAGTCTAAGGGTGTAACCTTGAAGGACATTCGAGAGTATATGATATGGAATCAAATTAAAAAGGATTATGTGAATTTCAAATACGTATGCGAGAGTGATGAAGATGTTGTGAAGCTTATGGAAATTCTTATTGTGGAGTCTATTTTGTTTGGAAGAAAGCATGAATCAACTGTGTTGGAGAAGTATGCAACTACTGTTGAAGACGATGAGGCTTGTCTTAATTATCTTTGGGGTAATGCGTCTTATGAGAAGCTTATTACCTCAATATAACATGCTTTGGACAACAAGAACAAAACCAATGCAACTGAGTATATTGTAGGCAGATTTTCATATCCATTATGTGGTTGATTATATGAGCGCTTCCCAGATATTCAGGACAAGTATTTAAAAGATGATGACTACCTTGATGTCCCTCAGGTTCCCAAGATGTTACGTTATCCATCTTTGGGAGAGCCTAAATTTAAAGAACTTCATGCGTATTACTTCAGTAATTATGGTGTAAGTTAATGTTCTTTATTTTTTCTTTTTTCTGTAGTTTTGTTAATATGTTGACGTATCAATTTTATTTTATTTTTCCTAATACACCTTTTTGTATTAAACAGAAATATCGGACATTTAGGGTATTGGAGATAATTCCTACTGAAGATGAATTGAATTTAATGCCTTTAATTGGACAATTAGCATGCAGCCGCAGTCATTCGAAGGTATTAAATCTGGTTCCTTCAATTGGTGAATCACCACGTAGTTGGAGTCGATCAAAAGAAACCAATCGAACTCCTGTAATCGGAGAATCACCTCGTAACCAGAGTCGTTCTAAACGTTCTACAACGGCGTTTGATGATGAACTAGTTAACACAATATGTCGTGTAAGTTTTTTGTTGTTTAATCTGAAGTTTTTCATACTATTTTTTGCTTAATTATAGAATGTTTTATGTGATGTTTTTGTTTTGTATTTTGCTGAACTTCAGCATTATTTTTCGAGCTGAGTTTTTGTTCTGTGTTTGTAAAACTGCAGAATCTTTTGTCTGCAGTTTTTGTTCTATTTGTGATGAACTTCAGCATTCTAGGAGCTGAAGTTTTGTTTTGTATTTTGTAAAAGTAAATTATGTTTTGTCTGCAATTTTTTTTTTTTTTTTTTATGAACTTCAGCATTCTTGGAGTTGAAGTTGTATTCTGTATTTGTAAAACTGCAGATTGGCTGAAGTTTTTGTGTTGTATTTGCTGAACTTCAGTATTCTTAGAGCTGAAGTTTCGTTCTGTATTTGCTGAACTTCACCATTCTTAGAGCTGAAGTTTTGTTCTATTTTTCTATTTTATAAAATTATTGTTATGTTTCTACTTCTATACTAGAGGGTAACCGGG
>MCJB01050608.1:13108-35784 GCA_002018475.1 Nicotiana obtusifolia | reverse complement strand
GGGGGGGGGGGGGGTTACAAACCATGCAATAGAAGAAAAGTGCATGATCGCGAAAGAAGTTGTTCAAGAATTTTGACGGAGATGAGCGATCTGTCATTGTGGACGAGGTTGTGAAAAAAGTCAAGGTAGGCTTATTTACAGAGAAGTCTTTTTTCCTACTAATGTTATTCATTTATTTAAAATAATCATCATTAGTAATTTTTTATAGAAATATTTTGATAAGAAGTTTGAAAAGTTATTTGAGATTGTCGACAAGTCAAAAGGAAGATATGATGGCGATGCAGATTTTGATTACATGAACTATCGACAATATGATAGGATGAATGATAAATGGGGATTTTGATTTCTTATTAGCTCTTTTTAGCTTCTTTTTTTTAGTCCAAAAGCATTGAATTGTGTTCCCGAAACTAATAAAATTGTGCAAAATTGCAGGAATGCTGGAAGTTTGGTCTCCCTAGATGAAATCCGACTTAAAAAGGAGCGTTTCGAAGCACAAGGCAATAAAGGGTGCAAAAGCACAGATGTGCGGGCTGCAGAAGGAATTCTGCCACTAGAGAAGAAATTGCGGACCACAGAATTCCATCTGCGGCTGCAAACCAAGAAGAAAAGTTTAGCAGAACTTTGCGCAAAATGAGGACCCCACATGAATAAGCGGCCGCGAAACTGGGCTAAGAGTCGAAGATCATAGAGTATGCAAAAAGACCAAGTCCAGGAGCCTCTGTGAATTGTGGACCAGACAAGAATTGTGCGGCCGCAGTTTAGAACTGTGCGGCCGCAGAACTCCACTTCCTACCAGATTAAGAAATCTGCGGAGCGCACATGGAATTGTGCGGTCACAGAACCTCCCGAGCGGCATTTTCCAAGATTTTCAGCCTTGTATAAATAGATGAGTTTCACAAAATTAGGTCAAGTTTGAATATCTGAAGTAGTTGTAGCCATTTTTCTTTACTACTAGACAGATGCCATCGAACCGGATGTGAACATTTAGGAAGTTTCACATTACTTTGGTGTATTTACATTAGATTTAATCATTTTAAGCTTCCATTATGAGCTTAATTAGTTTTTCTTCCTTATTTTTCTTCAAACCTCATTATGAGTAGCTAGACTTTTACTAGGGTTGTGACCTAACTCTAGTGTGTAAACCTTATGGGTATATAATTTAGTGCTTGTTTATGATTGGGTGTTGATTATTTATCTTAGTTCATGCTTTAATTGTAGAATTAATGGTTGCAAACATTAATTCAGGCTTATTTAACTTAGTCTCTACTTGAGAAAGAGGGACCTAGTCTAGGATAACTTAGCTAACAAGGAATCGGGTCAATTGAGAGATTGATAACCCCAATTAAAAGGTTCAATCTAGAGATAGCAATAACTCAAGTTGAGCTCTTATCAACTGTTTTGGGTGATACCCATTTGGTCTTGAGAAAGCCAAATTGGGCAAAACCACTCTCTAACTGAGAGGTATTGAGTGGGTAATGTAGAGTTGAGAGCTGTAATACACCCCAATCAACAAAACAAGCATTAAAGTCTTTATCCCATTAGGCAAACACCTAGGTTATGGTCACAGCCCTAGGCCTTTTACCCATTTGGAAAAACCTTAAAAACAATTATCTCTAGTCTACTTTCTTTATCTTGCAATCATTAGATTAACCGTAGAAATAGAAAGCAAATCCTTGTTGTGGAAGTCAAATCTAGATAATCCAATTGCTCATTTGAAATATATACCCATAATTCCATCCTAGCTCCCAGTGGATTCGACCCCGACTCCTTGTTGGGTATTTATTATTACATACGACTGTTTCATATCTCTATTGAGGTGCGCTTTGGACGTGATCAATGAACGACTCTTTCGAACCTTAATATGATATTAATGTTGCTCATGATGGACTGCAAAAAGTCGCAGGTGAAAATGCAAGAGGTGAGCAAGCAGCTGTTGAAGGCTAAGTTCAAGTATCTGACAATGTGTTGAACGACAAGTTGAAGCGAAATATTTTACTGTTGATAGACTGAGCAAATTTGCTGGATATGATGAACAATTATCAACCGAGAATATAGGAAGCAAGAAAGGTGTTGATGAAGTTGTCAATATCGAAGAACATGTACCGAGTTGTGATTTGAGTACTCCTACTGCCAAAGGCAATATGTTTGCGGATGCAGATGATGAGCCTGTTGATATTGAAGAACATGCAACGAGTGAAGTGGGTACTCCTATTGGGAAAGTCAATGCGTTTGCGGAAGTATTAGCTATTTGCTAAGAAATTTTAGGTGCAGAGACACAGTAAGTTATCACTACAGGTATAAATATTTTCTATGTTATTTTATATATATATATATATATGTGTGTGTGTGTGTGTGTGTGTGTGTGTGTGTGTGTGTACAAAACATCATGAACTTATACATTTGATCCAAGTTTTTATTTTCAGTTTGAAATTTTACATACTTTCTTTTCTTTTTTGTGCTTTTTGATGATTATTCAGAAAGACTCGATGCAGCCGAAAAAGAAATTGGTGAGCTCATTCTGCTATATGAAAAAGGAGAAATACAACTCTTCACACCTGTTGGCTCACAGACAAGTGTGAAGTGTCTTGCAGTATTTTCAAAATTTAGTCAGTATTATTTTATATTTTTGTGTTTCTTTTTTTTTTTTTTGCATGAAGATATAGGCATATCTAAGGGTAATGTAAGCGGATCCATTGGTATGCAAACACCATCTGTGTCGCAACACTTAAACCAGGTAGTTATTTGCTACAATTTGATTATAAGGCATTTTTTTGCCTAATGTGTGTTTGTATCAGTTGTACTTATGTATATATTTTTCTTGTTTTTGGCAGATCTCATCTGATGATCCACAACTTCTTCCAAATCCTAAGAGAAGGAAGGTGTCCAGTTCTCCTAATGTTTTGCGTGACACCAGTGATATCCCCAACTTCAATTTATGTTCATTTTCATTGGCTAGTACACAAGAGACTAGTTCAGAAGCTAATTCTGTTGTTGTTGTTGTTGTTGGCGAAGAGAGACAAGAAGATCATGAATAGCAGGAAGTTGGAGAATATATGTCCCTATGGCTGTAGATTTTTCCCCTACTGCTGAACAGCAGCAAATAGTTGCGACTGAGCAACAGGAAGAGCAAGCAAAAAAAAAAACTACTAAAGTAGGGAAAAGGATTGGTATGGAGAGTATTTGGTTGAAATCTCCATACGTCATTCCTAAGCAAAAGGCAAGGGGAGAAAATTGGAAAGCATGAAAGACTACACGAAGATATCCCTTCCATTATGACAATCAATACAGCGGATTGATGCAGAGATTTATAGACTGGTTGGAGACGGGTGCCGGGAATATGATTCCAAGCCATTCAGATTAGCTGGAATTATATTCCAAAGTCGTTCTTTACCGAGCTTGTGGACCCTAAATCTGATCTTGCGGATGAAGTAAGTTATTAAGTTTGTTTTTTGAATTGGTTTTGAACTGTATTTCCTAAAACTTCATCCTTATGTTTGTTTTAAAGTTTTTGTACTTTAAATCGGTAAACTTCAGACTTACGCATGCTTAAGTTTTTTAGTTCATTTACTAAAACGTCATACTAAAATATGCTGAAGTTTTATCCCGCAATCTATAGTTTTATTATAAGTTTTTTCTAAACTGCAAACTTATACATGCTGAAGTTTTTAAGTTCATTCCCTAACACTGCATACTAAACATGCTGAAGTTTTTGTACTGCAATCTCTAGTTTTGTAATGAGTTTTTTTCTAAACTTTAAATTAAACATGCTGAAGTTTTTTAGTTCATTTCCTAACACTTTATATTGAACATGCTTAAGTTTTTGTCATGCAGTTTGTAGTTTTGTAATGAGTTTTTTTCTAAACTTTATACTTATTCATCCTGAATTTTTTTAGTTCATTCCCTAAATTTATTTTTTACTTTGAATTATATTGTGGTTAGGTTCACATATTTTCTTTTGTTATTGTTCATTTGCAGCATATTGAAGTAGGCGTATATTTCTTGCGCAAAAATATTGCTATCACCTTTCATGTTATCCAGAATCAAAATGTGCAGCAACAAATTTACTTTTTGATCAGCATGTGACTAAGTTGGCTAGTGTTCATCCTTCAGATGAACAGAAGGAAAAAATTAGAATAAGGAGGAAAAGAGAATGGAGGAGAAAAAGAAAAATGGAAGAGAAAAAGAGCAAATCAAAGAGAAAGTGGGCTGTCAAAAAACAGGTAATTGAGGAAACTGTGGATTCTAAAGAAGAAGTGGAGATTGAGGAACTTACCGAGTGTACTTGGTTTATTGAAGAATCTATTGGTGAAAAGGTGGCCAACTACGTAAGAGGCATCGACCTTTCATGTGGTATCTCAAGGGCATCTATTGAAAAAGGATTCTTTCCATTTCGAATTAAGCCAAGACCTGGCCAGTTATCTACGCACTACTTTTTTGAAATTCTGCATTTTCAAACCAAAACTATATATGTGTACGATTCCTTGAGTGATTTACAATATGACAATGCATTGGAACATGTCCAAACTTATGCCCGGTTGATCCCATACTTGCTCGAATGCTTGAAGTTTGGCACACAAAATAAATCTTACGGGGAAAATGCTCCAAAAAGTTTTACGATTAAGTGGATGAACACACCCTTTTAGCAGAACAAGTACGTGTTTGGCATATGTTTACCATGCATCTTATATTTATGGTTTTTTCTTTATTTTTAGAGCTGTGTTATTGTGTTAATTAATCTTCAATCTTTTTCATGTTTTTTTTTGTAGTGTTGATTGTGGTATATTTGCTCTTAAGTTCCTTGAGATGCGGTTGAAGCAACATGATGTCTTCAAATTCAAACAAAGTGATGTGTTGATATTTAGGAGAGAATTGGCTGCGAATCTTTGGGATCATGGAAAGTGGAATGAAGAAAGCGGTTATGAAACTCCAGAAGAGCAACTAGGACATGACTATGGAGAATATGAAGACACTCTATGTGAAATTTTTCGATAGAGAATAAATTGTAAATGAAAAATATTTTTTTGTTATTTTTTCAATGATGTAAGGGAAAACAAAATTGGATTTGAGAATATATATTATTTTTTGTGAATTATGTGATGTCTATCTTTTAAATTTTTGTTCTCTTCGCATCAATTAGTCTGAAGTTGTCTTGGATTGTATCAGATACCTTTGTCTCTTTTATCATGAACTTAAGCATGTTTAGTGTGAAGTTTTAGAAAATAAACTAAATAACTTCAGCATTAGCAAAAAACTCATTAGAAAATTACATACTGCAGGACAAAAACTTAAGCATGTTTAGTCTGAAGTTTTAGAAAATGAACTAAAAACTTAAGCTTGTTTAGAATAAAGTTTCGGATAAAACTCATGACAAAACTGTAGACTGCAGGACAAAACTTCAGCATGTTTTGGCATGAAGATATAGCAAATGAACTAAATAACTTCAGCATGCAATAGCATGAAGTTTTAGCTTTAATGTGAAACAACTCATTAAGTTTGATTTGAGGTGCTATTCATTGTTTCGATGTTGTTATGCGTGATTTGAGGCCTCGAGTAGGTCCGTGTAAGGTTATGGGACTTGTTGATATGTTCAGACGGGATCCCGAGGGGCTCGGACGTATTTCGGATTGAATTCGGACCATTTTCCTTCATTTTGGCATTGATGGTTCTACTGAGTTCTGGGCATCTAATTTTCTTGTTCGCAATTGCGTAGAGTTGTTTGATGGCTGGGGAAGATTGTTCATCGCGTTAGCGAGTCCAGAATCGCGTTCATGGAAGTTGAACCATTTGTTCATTGCATTCGCGAGTCTAGCGATGGTTTCGCGTACAAGGAAGGAGAGCTGAGGATGTCAGGCGTTTGTTCTTCACGATCACGAAGTGTGGAATGCGATCTCGTAGCTCTAGGATATTTGACCATCGCATTTGCGTTTGTGATGCTATGTTCGCAAAAGAGGAATTTCAGCTGGTGAGCGTTTGTTCTATGTGACGGGTGGAATTGTCCGTGTTCGCGAAGTGTAACAACTGGGCAGACTCTTAAATCCCATTTCGAGGGTTAGAGTAATTTTGTCATATTTGGAGCTATGGAGCTCGGATTGAGGCAATTTTTGAAGCGATTTTTACCATATGAATTGGGATAAGTGTTCTCTACTCGTTTTTTATTATATTTCATGAATCTATCTTCGTTTTTGGAATATGGTTGATGATTTCAAAAGAGAAATCGGGTTTTTTTCCTAAAATTTTATAAAGTGAATTTTTGAGTTTTGAGCATCGATTCGGAGTCGGATTTGAGTGAAACTAGTATGGTTGGACTCATAATTGAATGAGTTGTCGAATTTTGTGAGTTTTGTTGGCTTCCGAATGCCGGCCCAGGTTTGACTTTTTGGTTGAATTTGGGACTTTTGATTAAAGATTCGGCCTTTATAGATTGAATTTGTTTTCTTAGGCATTATTTGATGTATTTGAGTTGCTTTTAGCTAGTTTCGATCCGTTCGGAGGTTGATGCGTGCGGGATGGCATTTCTAGAGTATTGTGTGGCTTGCTCGGTATTGCATTTGGCTTGTTCGAGGTAAGTAACACTTCTAAACTTGGTGCTGAGGGTATGAACCCCTGAATGTACGTGTTATGTGTTGGTGTTGAGGTGACGCGCATGCTAGCTGACGGGCGTGTGGCTGTGCACCATATGAATTATGACTTGATTGATTTTTTGGTACTGTGTGGTGACCTAATCTTGTTTCTATTCATGAAATTTCTCCATGCTAGAGTAATTGAGCTGTGATCCATGTTAGAAACCATGTCTAGGCTATATGTTTATCCTGTTGGGACCCACTAAGGTCATTTCTGCTATTGAGTTATTTGCTTACATTCATACACATTCATTTGCATATCATATCTTAGTCTCTGTTACCATTTATTGATATATCATATCATCATTTTTGGGCTGATTTTCATGACATTGTGAGCCCAAGAGACTGAGAGATTGATTTACTGAGTGAGGTCGAGGGCCTGATTGTGAGGATGTTTCTGGGATCGGGCTGCACGTCGCAGCATGCTTTATTGACTCATGCCATGATTGGCTTATATTAGCACTTGGGCAGGATCCGCCCCTCCGGAGTCTAACTTACCAGCTATAAGCGCAGGTACCTTCTGAGTGCGAGTTCCGAGCGCGAGTGCTGAGTGATTGGGAGGATGAGTGACTAGTAGGACTGAGTGACTGTGAAGACTGAGTGACTGTGAGGACTGAGTGATTGGGAGGACAGAGCGAGTTGATACTCAAAGAGTATGCATATGGTTTTATCACTGCGTTGCATTACAGTTGGCATGCATACTTGGCATGTAGGCATTGAGATGCATTTCCTTGTGTTGTATGGTATAGCGACACTTATGACATTCATATGCACGTTGACAAGTAAGCATAGAGATGTATTTTCCTCATGCCATCTGATGATGAGACTTCTTATCTGTTGTTGAAAGTTTTTGGGAAAAATCACAGATTTCTGACTTACTCATATTTTTGGAGATTACGGTGAAAGATTTGGGATTTACTGTTATACTTGAAAAGCATGCCTATTTTCCTATAACTGTGAACGAGTTGAGCATCATATCTTTGAGTTGTTTCTTGTACTACTTTTATATATTGTTATGAGTTGTTATTGGATATTGGTGTCGGACTCTGACCGGTTTCCAAGCACGTCACTGCTTTCAACCTAGAGTTAGGTTTGTTACTTATCGAGTACATGGGGTTGGTTGTACTCATATTACACTTATGCACCTGGCGTGCAAATTTTGGATACTGATATTGCTATGTATAACGGGAGCTGGCATTGAAGATGTTTCTGCTTTCCAGTCATAGCTGTCACTTGTTCTTGGTAGCTCTAGAATTATTAATTCGTTTCATGTATACTTGTCACGACCCCAGTTTCCCTCCGTAGGATATCGTGACGGCACCTAGTCTGTACAACTATGTAAGCCTAACACTTATTAAATAAATTGGCAGAAATCTACCAAAAAAACTATTAAGCAGAAATTGGACATTTTTAAATGAACTCAACATTTACAACATGAAATAACATCCCCAAAACCGGTAGTACAAGTCATAAGTTTTAGTGAGTTTGCTAGGAAATCCGTTAATACAGCTGTACGGAATAGAATTTAAACAATACAAGTACAATATCATAAGGCGACTTCGAGGCCTGTGAACGCGACGGTAGGTTTACCTTGAGTCTCCACAGCAATGCTCGACCAGCCAGCTAATAATCAACAATAATCGTGGCACCTGGATCTGCAAAAAAGAATGTGTAGAAGCGTAGTATGAATACACCACAGTGGTACCCGGTAAGAATCAAGACAAACCTCGGTGGAGTAGTGACGAGGAACAGTCAAGATACCCACTGGACTAAACAACCTGAACAAGTATAAATGTAGAGCTAACAGGGAACAGTATCAATAATAATCCAGGCATGATGACAATAATAATACAATGTTTGTAATAGGGACTAAAAGCAACAATAAGCAACGAGACAAAACAGGTAATAACACTATAGAGTAAGCTGAACACAGTTCAATCCGGTGAAACCAAATAAGGGAAGACAAGTGACAACTCGTTAGGAACAACCGCTTTCAAACCAGGTTTATCCAAGTATAGTTAGCAACCGATTAATATGCATAACAGATTGCAAGGGGTGACAATATCTAATATCCGCCCGGTTCACTCACGTGCCAACAATAATAATGACTTACGACTGCACACACAACTCAAGTGCCAACAGGATAACTCTCGCACCATAAGACAAGTACACAGGAGTACATGTAAATGGTCAAAATATCAGGATTCATCTTCTTAGGCTGATATGGATGATTTATCTACGTGTATGCTTGTGCAAGTGTTTTACCACAATTCAAGTCAACAAGTAAGAGTAGAGACAATGAATGGCACATAAGAAGTAATCACCACAAAGTGTACAGTGTAATAAAGACAGCCATGAAATAGAAACCACGAATAGTACAATAAGATTAACTACACAGAACTAAGCAAATAGTGCAATACGGAGAAAGACAATTAATAGTATGCTAAGGAAACAACAATCAAAGACTAGTACAAAAGAATGGGGAAATGTCAACAAGAGCCCTGCCGAGGTACCGCCTCGTAGTGTCAAATCATAAAATGAATCAAGAACTTTCCTTATATTACCGCGGGAGCCTTTACATTTAGTTTTGAAAATTATTTTTCCTGAAATAGCATCCCGCGTCTTAGCCCACCTTATTACACCGCATGGCTTCTAGTAGTTCCCCTACTGGGCCACGCGTATCAAGCCCATCTTATCTTACTACATGCGCTTCAACATCTAGATCTTATACCACCGGGTATCAATAATAACAACATCATGGCAAAACCTTGTGCAAACAACATAACAACAGCATGGTAGAAACCTTGTGCAAACAACATAACAATTCTCCCAACAATAACACGTGTGCCAAAACATAACAACTCAACAAAATGACTTTCACAATATGTGCCTATACGCCACAATATTTCCTCAAAGCAGTTTCAATATCACAACCACGCACAGCCTCGGCTCAACAACACTGAATACAATAGCAACAAAAATAATAACACGAGAATACGGCAAGTAAATCAACAATAGAACTTCAGAACACAAAGAAACGGAAGAACGAACTCACAAAGAAAGACACCAGAGGGAAATAATAGTCTCAACAATGTCACGACCCAAGCCGGAGGGCCGCGACCGGCACCGGACCCTACTCAACGGGCGCCGGCGTACCCTTCATCTAACTTTCCTTATTATCTATAAGGCTTGTCATATTCATATAATCTCGAATAATAATTATAATGAACCGAGACGTCATGCCATGATACGAACATACTTATATACATAATATGGCCCATAAGGCTACAATGCAAAACCATAAAATAAAACCTATACGTTTGCCGACAAGGCAATTCAACTGTACATAAGCCAACCCATTACTTGTCTATGCATAAATTGACACTTGTCTATGAGCTTCTACAAAAACGTACATAATGTAACCTACGTCGGAACAGGGCCCCGACGTGCCCATAATGCCTACAACAAAATGCATACCAAGACTGTGGCAAGTCCGAAGGATGGATCTCGCCAATATCCGCTGAACTGGACAACCTACTGTAGTGGGGGAGCCTCGTCTATCTGTCAGTCCGGACCTGCAGCACGACATGCAGCGTCCACAAATAAAGGACGTCAGTACGGATAATGTACTAAGTATGTAAGACAGGAAACATAATGTAAGAACAATAATAAGCATCAGGGTAAGGGACATACAACCTGTACCATCTGAATGCCTTTGAGGGCGACTAACCATGTCATGCTTGACATGCATATGCATATACATATATTTATATCCTTTTTAAAATCATCATATACATATATACGCCTCTGTGGGCCATCATCATCTCATACATATGCCTCTGTGGGCCCCCTCATCATCATACCCAACTGATCAGTGGTTGCACAATAGGTGCCATACCCGGCCGACTATAGCGCGGCTCGGTAGAGTAAAATAGATAATGCATGCTGGACTTATAAGAGTCATACTACCATGGTGAGGTAATAACATATCAATCCTCCCATAAGAGGGGAAACAATATACGTACTGCTACCTTCTAAGAGTAGAGTATCTTTGGGGTTCGTTCATTGCATTGTGTACAGTCAGAGTCGTGCAAAAGAAGGAAAAGGATAGTCTCACATACCTTGCAATGCTTTGCAATCTCAAGCTATGAAACTTCCACGACTTCTTAGTCTACAATAAGAGAAAGGGCACTAGCGTTATCGTTCAGGCGTCGCAACTATTATGTATCGACTGTAACCTATTTTGCAATAAAACGGACAGCACCTCCCCTATATATATGAATTCACACAAGTCAAAACAGCCACCAAACAGCCAAACAACATCAATAAGAATCATATTGAACCTCCCAAAACAGTCCACACACAAACCAATCACTTCATATGTACAATGGCCACCATAGTCGTGTCAAACGATCCGGAAATGGTATGAACAACTATCAGGCCACAAACCTAAACATATATGGTGTTTCTCCACACCCTTCCTCCTCCAAAACTCCACAAATAAGTAGTGAAACACGCAGCTTTACAGCAACACAAAACAGTCCACAAAACAGTCCGCTACAAGTGAACAACTTGAACTCACGGCTTCCGATCACCGTCCCGTGAGTTCTTACACACATAGAATGACTTACCAAGACTTAACAGTAGAAAACATGCATAAAATAGAGCAGTAAACTCACCTTTCTTGTTAGATAACTCAGCTCTTGCTTTGGTTCCTCAACTCTAGGGTTTACCTTCAACTAGAACTTGAAAGAGGGGAAAATCGATTAGGGTTTGTGTGGTGTTATTTTGGGGAGGGGTTGCAGGGGTTCTTTTAGGTTTTGAAGCTGTGAAATGATAGTGAATTATCAGGCTTTAAAAGCTATTAAAATCCCTCTTATAACCGACTTGGGGCTTTTAACTTTTAGCACTTAATTTTGGCAAGTAAGTGATGCACCTACTTGTCACCTACCAGCTTGCACAGTTCTACGGAAATGCAATTATCTCAATACTCCGAGATCGTATTGACAAACGGTTTGAAGCATTGGAAACTAGACTCATAGACCTTTAATTTGGTAGGTACATCACCCTGTAAATCCTTGTAAATTGGGAGAAAATCGCACAAACATTGGACCTAACGTTTAAGTAAAATTGTGAACCTAAGTTGCGACAACTTTTGTCGACTTTTGTTTCATAACTCGTTTGACTTCAAGACTTATGAAACGGATATCATATCATTCAAATACCTTAAAACATGACATTTTGGTAATGTTAAACACCTCTCGATTTTCCCAAAAATGCGAGTTACAACATCCTTAACTCGTTTATCCTCTAATACTTGTTAACCGCCCTTATACACCTTTGCATCGTTTAGGACCAATAGGACTAAACTCTTATTGTCTCAAAGGTAATTCTCTTCTCGAACCAAGGTAGACTATCTTACGGTGTAATCTAACACGTACAAATATGGGTTATAACAACAGTATTATACTTTTACCCTTGCGAGTTTGCCATTTTCATGTACATTTATTTTTACCGGATGTGTTGCGTAATCGTTACCTTAAACCACTATCAGCGCCTATGTGGGCTTGTCAATTTCATATACATTTACTGTTACCAAAACCATTTACCTACATGTTACCACACAATCACGTACGCCTCCATGGGCTCTCTATCGTCATACACCTCTGTGGGCTCATCATTATCATCTCATAGCATGCCTTACCCGGCCGTACTAGGCTCGGTCATGACATATGCCTCTGTGGGCTCATACCCGGTCGTACTAGGCTCGGTCATACGAATTCAATCATGCACATATATATATGTACACGTAATACATTGTGAGCTTATTTATGACTTGATTTCTCGACTTGTTATATTTGTTATCCCTTCTTTCTCATGTAACTAAGAATACCTCTTTTTTTTTTTTTACCATGATAGTTATAAGACTCAAGGATTTCCGTCAACATTGTTACCATGAAGCAAGAATAATCATTCCATAGAGGGAAGAACAACATAAGCAACGCTAGCTTCTAAGAATAGAATGTTCTTTGGGTCTCATTCGTGGCATTGTATTCAATAGGAATCGTGCAAAAGAAAGAACGGTATAGTCTCACATACCTGGTACTCATTGCGTCGATTCTCAAGCTACGCAATTTGCAACAATTCTTTAATCTACAATTAAAGAATAGCTCAATGATTACTCACTACGCGTGATAGCCATCTTTAACCACAATCTCCTAAACTCATGTGGTGGTTCTCTACACCCTTCCACCCCTAACCCTCATCAAACGTATTTACAACACATGCAACCCAATTACAACCCCTAATAATCATGACCCATTCCGTTTAACCCCACTTATTTCGATTTCATGGCTTCTAGTCATACTCCCATAAGTTCGTACAGACATGCAATGCCCTGATCATGAATGTTTAAGGGAAAACCTCATGAAAGGGAGTAGTAACTTACCTTGAATGTGAATTATTTGACTCTTTTCTTCGATTCTTCAATTTCTAGGTCTTTTCCTCTAATGGGGTTCGTAGGAGGGGAAAACTCAGCTAGGGTTTCCTTTAGCTCTTCAATTTCTTGCTTCCCTTCTTCAATTTAGAGTTTGGAAGAGAGGGATTTGGTTGTTTTGATGTGAGGGCTTTGAAAGGGGTCGTCTGGGGCTCTCTATTATGCTGGGACTTAGAAAAATGAAGAAGGGACGGGTTTGGGTCCCTTTTATAGGCCTGGCAATAAGTGGCACACGTACCTAGCAAATTTCAGGTTTGCGATCGCATACCCACCGCAAACAGGGTATGCAGTTCGCATTCTGGTCGCAAATCTCACCCCAGAAATCTGTTGCATTATGCGACACAGAAGGGCCAGATTTGCGGTTTGCATTTTCAAAAATGCGATCCCATTCTGGTCGCATTTTAGACACTGATTCAGCCCAGAACTCTGTTCCATTATGCAATGGAGAGTGTCATATTTGCAGTCGCATTTGCATTATGCGGTCCGCATTCTGGCCGCATATTTGACATAATTTCGGCCCAGAACTCTGTCTCAGTTTGCAATCCTGATGTTGGATATGCGGTCCGCATTTGTGTTTTGCGGTCTGCATATCTAGCTATGCGACACCTTTGTTCTTTTCTTAACTTTAAACCATTTTCCAGGTTCTTGGGTCCTTATACGTGAGCTATTTTACAGTACATTTTAAATGTATGAATTTACGGGTTGCAACAACTGGGCTCGGTCATAACATACCTGGCCTTCATTAGGCACGGTCATAAGAATTAGATTACACACATATATATATACAATACATTGCATGCTCGTTTATAGAAATATGTTCCAGGCCCTTTTTAGTGACATACGATTACTATCCCCTTTTTCACGTGATTAATAATACCTCTTTAACAAGAACCATATAAGACTCAAGAAATACCAACAACATTGATTTCATAAGTACAAGAGCAATCCTTCCATAGAGGGAAACAATATAAGCAGCCCTAACTTCTAAGAGTAGAGTATTCTTTTGGGCCTCGTTCATTGCATTGTAATCGATAGAAGTCATGCAAAAGAAAGAACGGTATAGTCATACATACCTGGTATATGCTACACCAGTTCTCAAGCTACACAATGGCTACGATTCCTTAGTCTACAATTAAGGAACAATTCACCCATTACTCACTAAGCGTCATAAATTATCATTAATCACAATCCCCTAGTTTTGCATGGTGCCTCCCCACACCCCTTTCTCCTCTAATCCTTATCAAACGTATTTGTAACACATGCAACTCATTTACAACCCATAATAATCGTGACCCATTCCGTTTAGCAGTGTTTATCTTGAATTCTTGATTTCCTACAACCCTCCCATGGGTCTTTACAGGCATGCAACTACATATCATGAATGCCCAAGGGAAAATTACATGAAAGGGAGTAATAACTTACCTTGCATGTGAATTCCTAGCCTTCTCCTTCGATTCCTCAGATTTTAGGTCTTGCCCTCAATGTGGGTTCGTAGAAGGGGGGAAATTCAGCTAGGGTTCCTTTTTAGTTCCTCAGTTCCCTGATTCCTTCTTCAATTTAGAGCTTGGAAGAGAGGAAATTGGTTGTGTTGGTGTGGGGCTTTGAGAGGGGTAGTTTGGGGGCCTTCTACTATGTTTAAGTTCCGAAAAATGAAGAAGGAACGGGTTTGGGTCCCTTTTATACGTCTGTCAATAAGTGGCACACGTATCTGACATTTTCAGGTTTGAGGTCGCATATCCGCCGCAAATAGGACATGCGGTTCGCATTCTGATCGCAAATCTCAACCCAGAAATTTGTTGCATTATGCGACGCAGAAGGGCCAGATTTGCGGTTCGCATTTTGAACAATGCGACCGCATTCTGGTCGCATTTCAGACGCGGATTCAGCCCAGAACTCTGTTCCATTCTGCGATGGAAGGTGTCACATTTGCGGTCCGCATTTGCATTATGCGGTCCGCATACTGGCCGCATATTTGACATAATTTCAGCCCAAAACTCTGTCTCAGTTTGCGATCCTGGTGTTGGATATGCGGTCCACATTTGTGCTTTGCGGTCGCATATCCAACTATGCAACACCTTTGCTCTTTTTCTTAACTTTTGAACTATTTTCCGAGTTCTTAGGTCCTTATATGTGAACTATCTTTCGGCGTATTTTAACGTATGATTTTACGGGTTGTAACAAGGTGATATAGGAAAAATTGAAGACGGCACAAAGTAGGCAAAAGTCCTATTCTGATGTCCGACATCGTGATTTGGAGTTTGAGGTTGGTGATTGGGTGTTCCTGAGGGTCTCACCAATGAAGGGTGTCATGCGTTTTGGGAAGACAGGTAAACTGAGTCCAAGGTATATCGGTCCGTACAAAATTCTTCGACGAATTGGATGTGTGGCTTATGAGTTAGAATTGCCGTCCGAATTGGAACTTCTCCATCCGGTATTCCGTGTATCTATGTTAAGGAAATGTATCGGAGATCCTTCTCAAGTCATCCCTATCAAAGATATACAAGTTACAGAGGATCTAACATATGAAGGAATACCAGTGGCTATATTAGACCGACAAGTCCGCAAACTAAGAACGAAGGATGTTGTCACGACACAAGCCGGAGGGCCGCGGCTGGCACCCGGACCCTACTCGACGAGTGCCGGCATATCTTTCCTCTAACTTTCCATATTGTCTATAAGGCTTATGATGCCCGTATGAATAGCAAACCAAGATCATAATCAACTGAAATACCATACAATAACATGAACATACGTATATACAACATGGCCCTTAAGGCTGCGATGCAAAAACTATACAACAAAATACATTCGCCGACAAGGCAATCCAACTATACATAAACCCACCCCTTGTCTATGAGTCTCTACTGGAACATACATGATGCAACCTGTGTCGGAACAGGGCCCCGACATGCCCATAATGCCTATAACAAATGGCATACCAAGACTACGGCAAGTCCGAAGGATGGATCTTGCCAATATCCGCCGAACTGGACAGCCTACTGTGATGTGGGAGCCTCGTCTATCTGTCTGTCCGGACCTGCAGTACGACATGCAGCGTCCACAAACAAAAGGACATCAGTACGGATAAAGTACTGAGTATGTCAGACAGGAAAATCATAATATAAGAACAGTAATATGCATTGGATAAGAAACATAAAACCTGTACCATCTGAATGCCTCTGAGGGCGACTAACCATGAGATGTCTGACGCGCATATGCATATACATATATATATCCCATTTAAAATCATCATATACACACGCCTCTGTGGGCCTCATCATCATCATATACATACGCCTTTGTGGGCCTCATCATCATCATACCCAACTGATAAGTGGTTGCACAGTAGGTTCTTGCCCGGCCGACTTATAGCGCGGCCGCGATAAGTAAACTAGATGTCGACTATATCGCGACTAAGTAGAGTGAAACATATACATATATATATAGAGTTGCACAATAGGTGCCTGCCCGACCGACTATAGCGCGGCGCGGTAAAGTAAAATAGATGATGCATGCTGGACACATATGAATCATACTTTCATTGTGACGTAAGGTCGAACAAATAATACACATCAATCCTCCCATGAGAGGGGAAAAAATATAAGCACTCCTACCTTCTAAGAGTAGAGTATCATTGGGGGCTCGTTCATTGTATGATGTACAATCGGAATCGTGCAAAAGAAGAAAGGAATAGTCTCACATACCTGGTACACTCTGCACCAATTTCGAGCTATGCAACTGTCATACTCCTTAGTCTACAATAAAAGAACGATTCTATTGTTATCCTCTAAGCGTTATAGTTACAATCAATCACAGACCTAAATTTATATGGTGTTTCTCCACACCCTTCTTCCTCCAAAACTCCATAACGATAGTAGTAAGACATGCAACCCAATAGCACCCCAAGACAACCACAACCCAGTCCATTACAAGTAATTAACTTGAACCCACGACTTCCGATATGCATAAAACGAATTTTCAAGAATTCCCAGGAGAAAGAATGCATGAAAGTGATGCAATATAAAAAGCGGAAACAAGAAAACAAAAGATAGAAGCAAGACGCTCAATGAACTATCAAGACAACAAGTAGGAACTAGTCTACTTACCTTCTTGATGAAGTCATGGAGTACCTATACTATACGATGTCACGACCGAACCGGAGGGCCGCGACATGGCACCGGACCCTGCTTGCAGAGCGCCGGCGTACCCCTCATATCTGCTATCTTACATTCTTTGTTATCTATAAAGCCTGTCATACGCATGCAGTTTTGAACAACATCACAATGGACTAAAACGTCATACCATGACATAAACATACTTATATACATAGTGTGCCAACGGGGCTACAGTGCAAAACTATACAACATAATACATATGCCGACGAGCTCCGTCTATCAGTCTATCAGGACCTGCAGCACGACATGCAGCGTCCACAAATAAAGGACGTCAGTACGGATAATGTACTGAGTATATAAGACAGGAAAACATAATATAAGAACAACAATGAGCATTAAGATAGAAACATATAACCTGTAATAAATGAATTGCCTCTAAGGGCGGCTAACCATGACATATTCGTAGTACTTATGCCTATACACCTAACCTTTATAACCTTAACATGTTCATGTTCATTATCATTATCATCGTCTTACCCTCACGCCTCTGTGGGCTTGCCATTTTCATATACATTTATTGTTACCGTATACGTTACATAGTCGTTACCTTATACCATTACATACGCCTTTGTGGGCTCGTCATCAACATATGCCTCTGTGGGCTCATACCCAGCCTTCATTAGGCTCAGTCATAACGTATGCCTCTGTGAGCTCATCATCATAATATGCCTCTGTGGGCTCATCATCATCATGGTATCACAGCGTAGCTTACCCGGCCGTACTGGGCTCGGTCATAACATACCCAGCCTACATTAGGCACGGTCATACGAATTAGATTATACATATATATATACAATACATTGCATGCTCATTTATATAAAAAATACGTTCCAAACCCTTTTTAGTGACCTACGATTACCATTCCCTTTTTCATGAAATTAATAATATCTCTTTAGCATGAACCTTATAAGACTCAAGAAACACCAACAACATTGATACCATAAGAACAAGAGCAATCCTTCCCTAGGGGAAAGCAACATAAGCAATCCTAACCTCTAATAGTAGAGTATTCTTTAGGGCTCGTTCGTGGCATTGTATTTGATAGGAACCGTGCAGAAGAAAGAAAGGTATAGTCTTACATACCTGGTATATGCTGCACCAGTTCTCAAGCTACGCAATGGCTACGATTCCTTAGTCTACAATTAAGGAACAATTCACCCATTACTCACTAAGCGTCATATTTATCATTAATCACAATCCCCTAGTTTTGCATGGTGCCTCCCCACACCCCTTTCTCCTCTAATCCTTATCAAACGTATTTGAAACACATGCAACTCATTTACAACCCATAATAATCGTGGCCCATTCCGTTTAGAATTGTTTATCTTAAATTCTTGATTTCCTACCACCCCCATGGGTCTTTACAGGCATGCAACTACATATCATGAATGCCCAAGGGAAAATTACATGAAAGGGAGTAATAACTTACCTTGCATGTGAATTCCTAGCCTTTTCCTTCGATTCCTCAGATTCTAAGTCTTGCCCTCAATGTGGGTTCGCAGAGGGGGGGAGGGGGGGAATTCAACTAGGGTTCCTTTTTAGTTCTTCAACAATGCGACCGCATTCTGGTCGCATTTCAGACGCGGATTCAGCCCAGAACTCTGTTCCATTCTGCGATGGAAGGTGTCACATTTGCGGTCCGCATTTGCATTATGCGGTCCGCATACTGGCCGCATATTTGACACAATTTCAGCCCAAAACTCTGTCTCAGTTTGCGATCCTGGTGTTGGATATGCGGTCCGCATTTGTGCTTTGCGGTCGCATATCTAACTATGCGACGCTTCTGCTCTTTTTCTTAACTTTTGAACTATCTTCCGAGTTCTTAGGTCCTTATATGTAAACTACTTCACAGCGTATTCTAAAGTACGAATTTACGGGTTGTAACATACGAACAACCCTCAAGACAACGATGGTCTTGCAAACTATTTGATCAAACAAGGAACTAGTTCAATTTTGAATCACACCAAAATTGGACAAGTTAATTCACACGATTTTTGGGAGCAATGTTGCTGCCGTTTTTTGATTGAAAATAATGTCAAAAGGTGTCAAGATCATGAAGTGTTTAGGCTTATATAGAATGAGCCTTTACCTAACTCAAATAGGAAAAGAATAACTAGTAACCTAAATCAACTAGGAAACAACTAATTAACAAAAAGGCCACAATTTGGCTAAGTTTAAGAAATAGTCACGCAGGACTCCAAAACAAGTAAGAATGAATGTCTTCCATATCTATACAATAATACACGCCAAACGCAAACATCATAAGCCAAACGCTTGGATCTTCTACACCATCAAATGTGCACCATGAAGCTCTTTAGCTTGACTTCTCGAGAATGGTCTTGAAGGTTTAAACGTATCATGATCAGGTTGACCTGCATCAGAAAGAGAGCAGTAACTTACCTTGCATGTTGGATAACTCATCCCTCTTCCTTGGTCCTTCAACCTCTAGGTTTTAGAGCCATCATAATCATCAGGCAGATCTATGACATAAGCATTATTATTGATCTTCTGCAACACTTGAAATGGTCCATCTCCCCGCGGAGCTAAATTCCCTTTCCTATGGTTCGGAAATCTTTCCTTTCGGAAGTGCACCCAAACCCAGTCCAAAAGTGACTCAAAAACTTAGCATCCCTATCACTAATAATAGTTTGAGGCACACCATGCAACTTTAATACATTAGCAATGAACAAAGAAGCAACATGTTGTGCATCATCACATTTTTTACAAGGAATGAAATGAGCCATCTTAGAAAACCTATAAACAACCACATAAATGCTATCATGACCTCCCCTAGATCGCGGCAGCCCCATCACAAAATCCATCGAGATATCTACCCAAGGACTAGTAGGAACGGGTAAGGGAGTATACAAACAATGATTATTAGACCTAGACTTAGCTTTGTTACACTCAAAACACGCTCCACATATTCTCTCGACATCTTGCCTCATCTTAGGCCAATGGAACTGTTGCCCTAATATAGCTAAAGTCTTGTCTACCCCAATGTGTCCCATCAAGCCCCCACAATGCGCCTCATGCACCAACAACTCTCGTCACGAGGACTCGGGTATACAAACTCTCCCCTTCTTAAAAAGGTACTCATCATGCCACTGATACTTCTCAATCCGCTGCCCACTAGTAATGGCATCATACACACTCTTAAATTTAGGGTCATGTTCATACATAGACTTAATACTCTCAAAACCCATCAACCTGGATGCTAACGTGATAGCCAAAGCAAACTTCCTAGATAGTGCGTCAGCTACTACATTCTCCTTTCCGTTCTTGTAATGAATCACGTAAGGGAAACTCTCAATGAACTCTACCCACTTGGCATGTCGTTTATTTAGTTTCTCTTGAACCCTAAGATGTTTGAGGGACTCATGATCACTCCTAATTGCGAATTCCTTAGGCCATAGGTAATGTTGCCAATGAGCTAAAGCTCTTACGAGGGCATACAACTCTTTGTCGTACGTAGAGTAATTCAAGGCAGCCCCCTTCAACTTCTCACTAAAATAGGCAATAGGCTTCCCATCTTGCATAAGAACACTTCCAATTCCCACCCCCGAGGCGTCACACTCAATTTCAAATGCCTTACTAAAATCAGGTAATTGTACCAACGGGGCAGAATTAAGCCTACGTTTCAACTCTTGGAAGGCACCCTCTTGCGGCTCGCCCCACACAAAAGGCGTGTCTTTTCTCACCAACTCTGTGAGCGATGCTCTATGGTGCTAAAGTCTTTAACAAAGCGTCTGTAGAAACTAGCTAGTCCATGGAAACTTCTAACATGTGAAACAGTAGTAGGAGCAGGCCAGTCTCTAATAGCTTCTACCTTAGATGCATCTACTTCAACACCATTAACACTTATAACAAATCCCAGAAATACAACTTTCTCTACACAAAAGGCACACTTCTTGTAATTAACATATAACTTTTCAGCTCTTAATACTTTAAACACTTGCCTTAGGTGATCAACATGGTCATCTAATCTTCTACTATAAATCAAGATATCATCAAAGTAGACAACCACAAACTTATTAAGAAATGGTTTAAGCACATGATTCATTAATCGCATGAACGTACTAGGTGCGTTGGAGAGACCAAAAGGCATCACCAACCATTCATATAGACCAAACTTGGTCCTGAATGCAGTTTTCCACTCATCACTCGGTTTCATATGGATTTGGTGGTAACCGGACCTAAGATCAATATTAGAAAACACACTTGAACCACATAACTCATCTAGCATGTCATCTAATCTAGGGATAGGATGACGATACTTTACCATTATCTTGTTGACCGCTCGGCAATCAACACACATCCTCCAGGTGCCGTCTTTCTTTTGAACCAAGATCACGGGTACGGCACACCGACTTAGACTCTCTCGAACTAGCCCCTTACTCAATAGCTCATCCATTTGTCGTTGCAACTCCTTAGTATCCTGTGGATTGCTTTGATATGCGGGTTTGTTCAGAATTTGTGACTCCGGAACAAAGTCAATTTGGTGTTCTATCCCCCTCAATGGAGGTAGTCCACTCGGCATCTCCTCGGGAAACATGTCCCTGTATTCCTGCAAAACATCACTAACAACACTAGGTAAGGGGTGAACGTTAGTAGAAACTTCTTCATTAGAGCTCAAGTAAACACCCTTATCAACGCCCTTATCTTCCGCAACCTCCTCATCACTCCCTTTCTCACAAACAGTATCATTATGATCAGGTCTTAAGGTGGAACCATCAGTAAGTCCTTCCCTGGCATTCCCCTGAATACCCAAGGTTCTTTCAACATTCTCCAGTTGGATACAAAGTGCCCTTACTTCAGCCCAAACCTCGGCTAAAGTAATGTTGGTTACAACCTTGTCTCCTTCCGTAGCCATGTACCTGCAAAGAAACAAGACTAGAGATGTGTTAAGGTTAGTTAAAATTCTCTCTCTCACTTTTGGATGACTCTCGGGTTCACTCAAATTTTTGGGTAGGATTTCACACTTGTCTTCAAATTGGCTTCCTCTAATTGACCAAGTTCCTTAGCGACCTTTCAAGTTCACAAGATCAATAGTTTTCTTCGGGGTGAGTGAAGTTATGTGACTTGATAGGCGGACAGCTTTTTAAGTGAGCACAAGAAGCCAAGAATTATCTATGAAAGTGGAAATTCTGAGTTTTAGCACGAGATCCTACAAACTCAAAGATTAGTAATTACTTAAGTAGGGAAATTACCTAAGAATTACTAATTAGAAGTAGTGAAATTAAGAAAGAATTTCGAAATTAGTGGAAGGAGGAAGTTTTTGAAGCTTTCCTACTTTAGTTTGGAGAAGACCAATCCCCTTTCCCTAGCCCTTTAGGAATTCGGCCTCCCCTTCTCCTTTTCCAACCCAAATTCCCCCCCCCCCCC
>MCJB01050608.1:0-13088 GCA_002018475.1 Nicotiana obtusifolia | reverse complement strand
AACTAGATTTTCAACTTCTTGAAACTTCTCCCTTTTGGATTGGGAGTTATTTCCTTCTTGGACTAGAATTAGGGTTTCCTATTCTCCTCCTTTCTCTCCCAATTTCGGCCCTCTCTCCTCCCTCTTTACATGTTTTCAAGACTTCCTTTTCAAGAGTAACAAATTAAAGTTCAAGAACTTCAAGAATTCAAGGCAAACTTGTTAAGAACGTTTGAGGATTCAAGAACCCCTTCAAGAACAATGTAAAACTCTTCAAGAACTTCAATTTTAACTCCAAGAACTTCAAGAATTTCAAGATTCAATCGTGCACCTTCAAGAATTTCAATTAGAGTAAGATTTCAAGATTATCGGTTTCTAACGATCAAGAACTTCAAGAATTCGGTTCAAGAACATTTCTTTAGCAATCAAGCACCTTCAAGAATTTCAATTAGAGTTTCAAGATTTCAAGATTATCGGTTTCTAACGATCAAGAACTTCAAGAATTCGGTTCAAGAACATTTCTTTAGCAATCAATCTTCAAGACTTCAATCCCTCGATGTTTCAACAACTTCAATCAACAACAATTTTCGGTTTTTCTCTCTTCTTTTTTTTGTTTTTGTTTTTTTTTCACGTTTGTTTTAATCAAAAATGAAATTTAAGAATTAGAACCTAAAACTAAGACACGAAGAACATGATTGAGATTGTAGAAATAAACCCGTTCCAAGCTCTGATACCAACTGATACAATATAATTCCTCTGATACCAACTGATGCAATATTAAACGCGGAAACAAGAAAATAAAAGATAGAAGCAAGACGCTCTATGAATTATCAAGACAATAAGTAGGAATTAGTCTACTTACCTTCTTGATGAAATCAAGGAGTACCTATGCTATACGAACGACCCTCAAGATAACGATGATCTTGCAAATTGTTCGATCAAACAAAGGAACAAGTTCAATTTTGAATCACACCAAAATTGGACAAGTTAATTCACACGATTTTGGGAGCAATGTGCTGCCGTTTTTTGATTGAAAAAAATGTCAAAAAAGTATCAAAATAATGAAGTGTTTAGGCTTATATAGAATGAGCCTTTACCTAAATTAACTAGGAAAAGAATAACTAGTTAACCTAAATCTACTAGGAAACAGCTAATTAACAAAAAGGTCACAATTTGGCTAAGTTTAAGAAATAGTCACGCAGGACTCCAAAACAAGTAAGAATTAATATCTTCCATAACTATACAATAATACACGCCAAATGCAAACATCACACGCCAAACGCTTGGATCTTCTTCACCATCAAATGTGCATCATGAAGCTCTTTAGCTTGACTTCTTGTGAATGGTCTTGAAGGTTTAAATGTATCATGATCAGGTTGACCTGCATCAATGTATTTTTTCAAATTATTATTTTGGAAAGAGGCAGTTAATAGTGAAATAGAATCCATACTGAACAAACATACATGAGAATTGGTTGATTTTCCTCAAGGCAATAAATCATTGGGTTCTAAATGGATTTTTAAAAGGAAAATGAAAGATAAAGGTACTATTGACAAATATAAGGCAGGACTTATGCTTAAAGGGTATAGACAACGAGAAGGTCTTGACTATTTTGATACATACTCTCAAGTTACAAGAATTACGTCCATACGAATGTTAGTAGCATTAGTTGCGGTATATGGTCTTGAAATTCATCAAATGGATGTTAAAACGACCTTCTTAAATGGAGATTTGGAGGAAGAAATTTACATGGAACAACCTGAAGGGTTCGTGGTTCCAGGTAAAGAAAAGAAGGTATATAGACTTGTTAAGTCACTTTACGGACTAAAACAAGCACCCAAACAACAACATGCGAAATTTGACAAAATAATGTTGTCAAATGGTTTTAAGATAAATGAATGTGATAAATGTGTGTGCATTAACAATGTTCCAGATCACATAGTTGTTGTTTTATTATATGTGGATGATATGCTGATAATGAGTAATGACATTGCCAATATAAATGCGACAAAGCGTACGATAACTAGCAAGTTTGATATGATGCCAGTGTAAATCTGGGTATTAAGATCCATAAGACTCTTTAAGGTCTGGCATTGTCTCAATCTCATTACATTAAAACAGTTTTTGGAAAATTTAAGCACTTAGATTTTAAAGTTGCAAAGACTCCAATTAACGTGAATCATGCATTAGCAAAGAACAAAGGCCAAAGCATATCACAATCTCGTATTTTGGGATGTTTAATGTATTCATAAATTGTACACGAGCAGATATAGCTTGTGCTATAAGTAAATTGAGTCGATACACGAGTAATCCAGGTCAATCTCATTTGATGGCATTGAAACGAGTTTTGGGACATTTAAAACATATCATGGACTTTGCTTTGCATTACAATAAATATCATGTGGTGATTGAGGGATACTGTGATGTAAATTGGATCATCGATTTAACTGATTCTAAGTCCACAAGTGGATATGTATTCACTATTGGTAGAGGAGCGGTATCTTGGAAGTCGTCCTAACAAACTTGTATTGCCCGCTCTAAAATGGAGACTGAGTTCATAGCCTTAGATAAAGCCGATGAAGAAGCTGAATGGCTCCGAATTTCTTAGACGATATTCCGTTTTGGCCCAAACCGTGGGCACCAATATGTATACATTGCGATAGTCAAGCGGCAATTGGAAGGGCTGGGAGTGTTACATATAACGGTAAATCTCGTCATATAAGATGAGTACATAAAACCATTAGGCAATTATTCTCTAGCAGAATCACGATTGACTACATAAAGTCAAGCGATAATGTGTTGGATCCACTTATGATAGGCCTAACTAGAGAGGTAGTTGAGAAATCATCGAGGGGAATGGGACTATGGCTGAGGACAAGCCATTATGGCGGTAACTCTACCTAGTAGACTAGAGATCCCAAGATCTAGGTTCAAGGAGATCAAACAAAGTCATTAATGACGGTTCAACATTGTCAACTAAAACTTTTAGGTCTACTCTCGTGATGAGACAATGTTCAGTACCAAGGATAAAGCGTTAAGGTTTTTTAATGGTTTCTAAAGTTAATACGAGGTATATCAAATAGTGTATCTATGGGATGACACGCTTAGGAATCACCTATGTAAGTGTAAAGTGTTAGCCGCTTCAAGGAGAATTTTGCAAGGCCAGTTCTCTATGCACTTATGAAATCAGGAGGTGTTCATAGCTGAAACGAACACAACAATGAGAACCAAAGATGGTTAAGGATTGATTGTGTGTCTTACGGTTGTCTAGGTATACACCAAAGTTCGACGGTTCAGTGATATTAAATCTACCGCTGACCGAGTATATCCGACATAAGTTCACTATGGAAAGTTCAAAGGAAAACCTACTTATCTAGATGCGACTAATTCTTGCTTGTGAATCACATAAGTTTTTCATGCATATTTCTGTGATATAGTTATTCCCCATTTATGTGGGGGATTGTTGGGTTTTTGTTATAGCTTAAAATAGAGTGAATGGGAAATGGAGAGAAAAATAAAATATTTGAATTTCCCTCTTTGATAAAGGGACATTGTCCCATATTGGAAGAGGAAAAAAGTTTTGATGGGTATATATACAATTGCTCTTCTTCTAGCTCTTAAAGAGTTGAGAAGAAGGCAAGCCTCGCGCCGTCGTCATCGTCGCTCGCTCGGCTTCGGATTTGGATTCGGGCTTGGGTTTGGGTTTGGTTAAATGATTTGATTGATTATTTAATTTTTTTGACCAAATTTATTTGTTAATATTAAGACTAACGTAATATTATTTAATCCAAATTAGGCGTTTTTGTAACGGTAAATTATTTTTCCTCCGTGTTTGTCTTTTTGCTTTATTTTGCGTAAATAGCCATATACGTAATGGCCGTTTTACACGAACAGTCATCCTGAAGAGTTGCACCTCTTCGTTTGAACCCAATCTATTGGCTATAAATACCATGCCATTCCCTCAGATTTTTCTTACGAAATTCTGAATTCTTCTTCTTTCTTCTGCATTATTTTAACTGAAAGAAAGTAATAGTAAGTGTGATTTGCTACCGATCATTGTGTTCGCTGAAACACTGGGGTTTGAAGTACCGCTACACCAGTGTGTAATCTGTTCTATCCTGGGAGGAAATAAATCTCGGATACGAGGAGGGGACTAAGTTCCTTAAGGAAACACTGTGAATTCAATGGGCTCGGATTAAATTCTGTTTCTCCTACATTTCTTTTCTTCTTTTTTTTTACGTTATTTCATTTCCAGAATTACTTTGCAAATATAGATTACTAATATTATTCACATCCAATATTTACAATAAATAATTAATAAATACATGACATACGTCTTCACATATATTATTATCGGTAAACTTAGTTAATTAACGCACATTCACATTTTTATTTTGTTATTTAACTATAGAAAATTAGTATAATTTAACGTAACACCGAATAATAAATTTTTCACCTTTCAAGGTCTCCAGCATGACGTATTCTTTTGATGTATACTTATATATACATAAAAAAAAATATATAAAAAAACAAAAGGTGGTTTATTCCATTTTGATCTTGAAACAAGAGATTGGGAATCCTATCGAGAACAATATGCTTCATCCGTTGGCAAAAGCAAAGCTACAGAGGCTGGCAAGTAAATTAAGAATGGGTGTAGAATTGAATTTGTAATATAAATGAACGTCCCCTTAAATGTAAATTTTTAAAGGGAACAAAGTATGTGAAGTTTACGGTGTTAAAATCAAAAGTATAAAATTAGGAATGCAGCAAACCCCTGTCTAGCCCCCACCAATCTCCACTTTGCGCATTGGCTGCGCTAAAACTCGCTTAATAGATAATTTAACATACTCCAAAGGAATTTTGTGAGAATGTTAATCAGTTTTTATTTGTTAAAAATGAATAATTGACAGGGTTGTAACAAACCACGGTTAGTGGAAGAGTAAACTTAGGTATGTAGAAAAAATATCATAGTTTTAAAAGTTTGACCAAATGAACCTTATATTATTAATAGAAACAATTTAGAAATATTGAATTGGTGGAAGTTCAGTTTACGTTCCTCATCTTAAAGCTTTAACATTTATCTCTCTGGTTCGGATTAAAATTTTCTTTAAAATCCAAATAAAGATAAAAGAGTGAACATAGAAATGTTAAAATGATTGGTGGTAATATGAATATATAGCGAAACGAGAATAATGTGCTCGGAAGATTGCAAATTGGAGAGGGCAAGCATTGAACAGGACGAATAAATTTGTTTTTTATATCTCGATGGTAAAAATATGAAAAGATAATTTGAAAATTAAAGTAAAAAAGGGAAAAAGTAAGAGAGAAAAAAGAAAATTATAAACCAAACAATACTTTTGCTGTTAATAACTAACTTAAACATGGACTTAAAATCATTGTCTGTTGAATAATTATACATCAAAATATATCCAAATATTTCGAAAGCGATAGACCAATGAATTAAATGAAATTGTGATAAGTAATCAATCGTTCTAGTGATTGGCTTTCCTAGTGTAGTGTCCCTACCACTATACAATTGTGCGCCATTCCCTACTTTATTTGTAAGTAACCTCGTCTCAACATTTTCATTGGACTTAGTGTTCATCTTACAAAATACCATTGTCATTAAGATTTTCGGTTATGATGTTGTTTCTCTTTTTTGGTACTTGTTCTTTTCGACAGTCGCCATTTTTTTTACTACCAAGTGGAATTCGAGCAATAACCAGGGTCGGAGCTAGGAGGGCGGAGGCGAGAGAGGTTCCGCCGAACCCTCTTCACGATAATTATCATGTCTATATAAGGTCAATTTTTTTCATGTATATATTAGATACTGAATCTTATTAGTATCTTTTTGTGTTTATCTTTTCTTTTTTTATCCCCTTGATAAAGTTCTTGCTTCTGTCATTGGACCGATAACCCCAAAAATTCAAATCAAAATAATATATTTCCTATATTTAAATAAAACTTCCTAAAGTTGGCACTGTTTGCAGCTTACATACATAAATTATTGTGTGCTTCTATCACATCCTGATATTAGAAATTTTTTCTATTTATTATTCTCCTAGATAAAACTGAGTTGATGCACATTTCACACGCCTATACACATATGTTAACTTAAGTCAAGCGGCATGACACGCAGTAATTTCTTTAGAATAAAAATCCCTAACCTTGACACTATTTACTACTTCCTCACCTAAATTAATGAATGTTTTGGCTGGATATGAAATTTTATATAGTTTACCTTGTTACATATTGAAGTCAGAGAAAAAGGTTAACGTAATGATAGTTAAACTAACTTGGTTACACCTTATATCAATTTTTTAAATGGAAAACTACCAGCTATGTCCATTTATAAGTAGCTTATTACAAAAATTGAACAATTCAAAAAAATGCTATTAATATTAGTCAAATATTACTAATATTAGCCAATTAACTATTTGTAGCAAAAAAAAGGTCAAAAATTTGCTTTCTTTTGAGTGGGTGTTATTAAAATAGATTGGGTACATCCTAAAGAGCTTGAATCTCAGTTTTCGGATGATTTGGTGGAGTTTTTAGGTAGTTTGAATTGAAATTCGAAGTAGAAGATGAACATAAAAAAAATAATATGTGTATCACAATGTGTATCGTTTATGTATCAAATGTGTATCATTAGTATATCCACGTATATATGTGTGTGAGATACATGCGTGATACATGTGTCATAGAAGAATTTTTTGAACTCAATTTTAACTACGAATGCCAAACCAGTCCATATAACCTCTAATCTTCCTCAAATTTTGTGTATTGACTCATCTATGTGTTTTTAATTAATTTCAATCATACCCATCGAAAAAGAACTGTTTTTGCTTAGATTTTTGGAATCTTGTATCTATATTTTTTTTATTTCATCACCTTATTTGCTACCTCATCCATGAAATTTTCTTTCATCTTGCATTTAATCTTACTAATCACGCTTAAAAATATGGAAGGAGATCTTTGCGTGTGATTCTTGGAGAGAAAGAACCTCATTTGTTTGGATTTTAATTTATATATGTGCTTGACTAGTTTTGATAAGTTTATAATTAATAGTTAAAGATTAGTAAGTTGAAACTTATTTTGGACATTTATGTAATATCCCTTTTAAAATCTGAGTAAATTAATAAATGTGAATTTCGCCAAATATTGTCCAGACTCCCGCTTATTTAAAATAGCTATTCTATGCTCCCCACCAATCTCTTGACCTTTTTTCACTTTTGCATCTTTTTCCTATCTTAAGTAATTAGTGGGTTTATATCCTTTTTATCAAAAGAGGGAATGGACTTTTTAGAAACTTTTGTGCTCTATAAACTACGTGGGTACACACAGTCAGAAAGAGAAGTGCCCACCAAAAAGATACCGATTGACGTAACAAAATCGGTCTGAATTATTGGGTAAAGTATGGGAAATCATATGCTTAATGTTTGGGAAAACATTATAAAGAATCTGGTGCCCACTAAGTACTAGCCAAACCCCTCCCACACCACCCACCCCCACCCTTTTCAACCATGAAAAGAAGTATTAAGCGAAGGGCGACCAACAAACAGTTTAAGGATGGGCAAAGAATTTAATAAAACAAGTAAATGATATTATGTGACTTTTAGCCCATACGGCATTTCAGGGCTGTAACATTCGTACAAAACATTGAATATACAGTTAGACATCTCTATAACAACATCCCTATATAATAACATTCATTATAAAAGTTAAGTTTTCCTTAGAACTGATTTTAAGTTATATTTTACTTATTGTATTGGGTCGGATACAATCAAGTAAAGCCGGGTCAAATACCTGTGAATGAAGGCAGGTCAAAGGTAATACGAGCTAGCTCTTCGAACCGGGATCATAAAGCCGAGTACATAGAACGGAGTTATCGAGGAATGATGGTTAATCCGGTCGGTCGAGAAATATCACATGATCGAGGATCGGCCCTGGCCCTTGTGTCTCGCCTTCCAACAGATGTTTCGCCTGATATATCACTACGACCTTTATACTGTCATTTAACGATATTAAATGTATTAAATCCCATAATAAGTAGGACCTCCCTTGTAATCAATTCCCTGTCTTTATTGTAACCTTTGCACTTACCCATGTAGGAAGAATATTGAATGTTGAGACTTTCACACTAACCCATGTAAAGGGGATCTGTTTATAAGCAAGAAATAGACCCTTTGCAAGGCAAGTTTTGATGGGCATTGAATAGTTCTTCTTCTGATATAACAAAACACTTTGCTTGTTTATTGCTCATCAGGATTAAGCTCTTATCTATTATTATTTCATCGCATACGGCTTATCGTCAAATCACGGTTTGATCGTTCTATCTCTCCATTAAATTCTAAATACTCAGGATTTGCTTTCATTCAGTATCAAACTAATTTACAAATCCTTAACTCTATTATAAAATCAATTGTTATCCGATTTTAAGGGTAAACAGTTTGGCGCCCACCGTGGGGCTAAGGATATTAGTAAATTTTTTCTGATACATCTTTTTCTGAAGGCATAATTTTACACTTGCTCTTTGAAGAATTCTCTGTTTTTCAAAAATCATAATAATCATGGCGCAAGCACCCCCCCTTAGAAACGAGGTTAACGATCAGATAGAAAACAACAACTTGACCTGGCATGAAATCCCGGCCGATGTTAATTCTCAGGTAGCGGTCGAAGCCGCCCAAGCATCGGGCTCAACACATAGTGTTCGAGGGGAGAACCGTTCAGGAATTCAGCAAAGAGGGGAAGGTGAAATTAGCCTTAAGGTAATATTTGATATGTTGCAAGCTCAACAAGTGGCTATAGCACAACTCCAAAGTCGCACCCGAAGCCCAGACCGAGCAGAACGCACTACCCCTCAAGCAACAATCGGACATAATGAACCGATCATAATAACACCAGATGAAAGCGGTGCGGGGTTCAATTCCGGACTCGCTAAAATGATAGAAGAGTTAACCAAGCGAGTCGAATCCGGTGAAAAGAGGATCGAAGCCAACGACAAAAAAGTTGAAACTTACAACTCAAGGGTAGATCAGATACCGGGAGCACCTCCGGTATTAAAGGGTTTGGATGCTAAGAAATTCATACAAAAACCATTTCCCTCCAGCGCCGCCCCTAAACCGATCCCCAAAAAATTTCGCATGCCAGAAATTCCTAAATATAATGGAACCTCGGACCCAAATGAACATGTAACAGCCTATACTTGTGCCATAAAAGGGAATGACCTCGAGGACGACGAAATCGAGTCCGTTCTCTTAAAGAAATTCGGAGAATCCCTGTCCAAAGGAGCAATGACTTGGTATCACAATCTACCGCCAAACTCTATTGACTCCTTCGCCATGTTAGCAGATACCTTTGTAAAAGCCCATGCGGGGGCTATTAAAGTTGAAACAAGAAAATCTGACTTATTCAAAGTCAGACAGCGCGACAGTGAAACACTAAGGGAATTCGTTTCTCGTTTCCAAATGGAATGGATGGATCTGCCACCGGTTACTGACGACTGGGCAGTACAAGCTTTCACTCAAGGGCTAAACATCGGCAGTTCTGCCGCATCAAGACAGTTAAAGCAGAGTTTGATCGAATACCCGGCCGTCACGTGGGCAGATATCCACAATCGGTATCAATCTAAAATCCGAATAGAAGATGATCAGGTCGGAATTGCCTCGAGTTCCTCTTATACAGTTAAAATTTCTAACCGACCTCGAATAGACAATCTCCAAGAACCAAGGTCAAGTCGAGATAGGCATCGACCATATCCAGAAGACTGACGGCTCTTATCAAGAGGATTCAAAGTTCCGAGACATGAAAGTATGAACGACAGGAACCAAAGGAACAGAAGGCCATTACCAAAGGGAAACTTCGAGAAAGGCAATACTCGGCAAGAAGCACCCCGGTTGTCCGAGTACAATTTCAACGTGGATTCCGCAACTTTGGTTTCAGCAATCGGCCGCATCAAAGACACCAGATGGCCGAGACCACTCCAAACCGATCCCACCAAAAGAGATCCTAATCTTATATGCAAGTATCATGGCACTCATGGCCATAAAACCGAAGATTGCAGACAGCTGAGAGAGGAGGTTGCCCGATTGCTTGAGAATGGGCATCTTCGAGAATTTCTTAGCGACCGGGCAAAAGCTCATTATGAGAACAAAGATCGGCCAATTGGTCAGAGGGAACCAAAACATATTATCAACATGATAATTGGGGGTGTAGACACACCCCAGGTACCGGTATTAAAGCGTACCAAGATCTCCATCACCCGAGAAAAACGGACTCGAGATTACAATTCCGAGGAGACTTTAAGCTTTAGCAAAAGGGAAATCGAGGATCTCGCGCAACCTCACAACGATGCGTTAGTAATATCAGTAATGGTACACGACACCCAAGTAAAACGCGTTCTTATTGACCCTGGAAGCTCAGCCAACATAGTCTGGTCCTGGGTCATCGAACAATTGGGATTAACCGATCAAGTCGTATCAGAAGTGCGGGTACTCAATGGTTTCAATATGGCGACAGAGACAACCAAGGGGGAAATAACGCTGATGATGAACGTGGCCGGTACTACCAGGGCAACGAGATTTTGTGTGATCGAAGGGGATATGAGGTATAATGCCTTGCTCGGAAGACCCTGGATTCATGACATCGGGGCAGTACCTTCGACTTTGCACCAGATGCTGAAGTTCCCCTCTGCCGAAAGGGTCACCACCGTCTATGGAGAACAGCATGCGGCAAGGGAGATGTTTGCAATAGAAGAAGCAACATCTAAGCCAATCGATCACCAACAAAAAGCCAAATAGCAATTACAAATGCCTCCCTCGATCGACGAAGTTGAGGGAAGGCAACCAATTGAAGACGACTTCATGGTTTCCCGGTCTTTTGTTGCTCCCGATGAATCCGATGCAACCAAATCAACGATTGAAGAACTGGAGCAAATCTCAATCCGTCACGATGCACCTGAGCGGAAGGTATACCTGGGCTCGGGACTGAACTCCGAGCTCAGGAGTAAATTAATTTCTTTCCTTACCGCTAATGAAAATTCTTTTGCTTGGTCCCATTTAGATATGACAGGCATACCGCCGGAGATCGCGACACACAAGCTGAGTATCGACCCAAAATTCCGGCCGGTCAAGCAGAAGAGAAGGCCCCAATCCGAAGTCAAACAGGCCTTCATTCATGACGAGGTAACCAAACTTCTAAATATAGGGTCCATTCGAGAAGTAAAATACCCTGAATGGATAGCTAACGTAGTGGTAGTACCAAAAAAGGGTAACAAACTTAGAATGTGTATAGACTATAAGGATTTGAATAAAGCCTGCCCTAAAGATTCTTTTCCGCTGCCCAACATCGATCGTATGATCGATGCTACAGCTGGTCATGAGGCTTTAAGTTTTCTTGATGCTTATTCTGGATACAACCAGATACGAATGGATGAGGACGATCAAGAAAAAACGTCCTTCATCACTAAATATGGCACTTATTGCTATAATGTGATGCCATTTGGGCTTAAAAACGCGGGAGCCACTTACCATCGCCTGGTAAATAAAATGTTCGAAAACCAACTAGGTAGATCCATGGAAGTTTACATTGATGATATGCTAGTTAAGTCCCTGCGAGCAGAGGACCATCTTAGCCATTTGCAGGAAACATTCGACGTTTTAAAGAAATACAACATGAAGCTGAACCTAGAAAAGTGCGCGTTCGGAGTAGGCTCCGAAAAATTTCTCGGATTCATGGTCTCGAACAGAGGGATAGAAATCAATCCGGACAAGATTAAGGCCATCGAAGATATAAAGGTTATCGACAACGTTAAGGCCATGCAGAAACTCACAGGCCGGATTACTGCATTAGACCGATTCATATCCCGATCATCGGACAGGAGTCACCAGTTCTTCAACTTACTAAAGAAAAAGAACGAATTTTTATGGGGACCGGAATGCCAGCACGCTTTGGAGGAACTCAAGAGGTACCTTTCTAATCCACCCTTATTACATACGCCTAAAACGGGCGAGTTATTGTACCTTTATCTCGCTGTGTCCGAGATAGCGGTAAGCGGGGTCCTAGTTCATGAAGAACAGGGTACTCAGTTCCCTGTGTATTATGTTAGTAGAACATTAGGGGAAGCTGAAACCAGATACCCACACTTAGAGAAGCTGGCCCTAGCCTTGTTAAGTGCCTCTAAAAAATTAAAACCGTACTTTCAAAGCCACCCAATTTGCGTAGTGACAACCTACCCACTTAGGAATGTCATGCACAAACCCGAATTGTCGGGCCGGTTGGCCAAATGGGCCATCGAAGTCAGCGAATACGACATCCAATATCGACCTCGAACTTCAATAAAATCACACGTTCTGGCCGATTTTATCACCGACTTCACACCGTCGCTTATTCCCCAAGTCGAGAAGGAACTCTTGACTAAATTGGGAACTCCTTCGGGAGTGTGGACTCTGTTCACAGACGGAGCCTCGAATTCAAAAGGCTCCGGTTTAGGAATCGTTTTAAAACCTCCAATCGGAAATACAATCAGGCAATCTATCAAAACCATAAGATTAACTAACAATGAAGCCGAGTATGAGGCTATGATTGCAGGGCTCGAACTAGCCAAGAACCTTGGAGCAGAGATAATAGAAGCCAAATGCGATTCTCTCCTTGTAGTCAATCAAGTAAACAGAACTTTTGAAGTTAGAGAAAATCGTATGCAAAGGTACGTAGACAAGCTTCAAATTACTCTACACAGGTTCAAAGAATGGAGCTTGCAGCACATTCCAAGGGACCAAAATAGTGAAGCCGACGCTCTTGCGAACCTAGGATCGACGTTCGATGATGAAGAAGGCGACTCCGAAAAGGTCGTGCAGTTAATGAGATCGGTAGTGGAAGAAGGCCATGCCGAGGTTAACTCGACAAGCTTAACATGGGACTGGAGGAATAAATACATAGAATACCTCAGATCGGGAAAAGTCCCGCTCGACCCCAAAGAATCGAGAGCTTTGCGCACGAAGGCAGCCCGGTTTTGTTTGACCGATGATGGGACCCTTTACAGAAAAACTATTGGGGGACCCTTAGCCATATGTCTCGGACCAGGAGACACAGAATATATTCTGAAAGAGATA
>MCJB01050607.1:9789-33120 GCA_002018475.1 Nicotiana obtusifolia | reverse complement strand
ATGGCCCTCGACAAACTGAAAAACGCGTAATTTGCTCTAGGCGCGTTAGTCTATTAATTTAATTTCCTAAATTCGGGTGCGCATTTATGTGACCCAAATCCAAAATCCCGATGTTTAATTAAAAGGTGTTACAAATTACGGGTGCATTTATGTGACGTGATTTGTGACATATTTTGATTAACATCGCAATTTTTTCAAATAATTTAAAAGCGAAAAAGCGGAATTAAGTAAAATGCATCACAGGTTAATAATAGGTATTAAAATCAGATAATAAGCCAATTATAACAATTAAGCGACCGTGCTAGAACCACGGAATCCGAGGGTGCCTAACACCTTCCCTCGGGTTAACAAAATTCCTTACTTAGAATTTCTGGTTCGCAGACTTCAAAAAGAAAGTCGAAATTTTCCTCGATCTGGGATAAAAATAAATCGGTGACTTGGAACACCAATTAAATATTCCAAGTGGCGACTCTAATAAAAAAAAAATAAATAATCCCAGTTCGAATAATGTCACTTTAATTAGAAAAACTCTTTTAATATATTTCTTTACCGGGGAATGTAGCAAAAAGAGGTGTGACAATGATTTCATTGGATAAAGAAAAACAGAAAGCTGACCCGCTTACTCCGGTGCCGGAAGCTCTACCTGAAGCTCCATGGACAACCTTATTTGCTGGGAATCGAACAGCTGAACATGGTATGAACCTAACCTATATCCCGCCTGAAATTGTGGATGGTCAATTTGTGGTTAACCTAGATAAAACAGAGGTTGAAACTAAAACTGAAAAATGGAGAAAATCAGTCATTGTTTATGTGATTGGGGAAAAACCGGGCTATAAATATATGTGTAGATATATTGCACAATATTGGAATGCTGTGGCAGAACCTGAAATTTATCTACACGAAGATTGTTATTATATTGTTAGATTTCAGAGTATTAAGGATCTGCAGGACATACTATATGGAGGCCGGCCCATAAGCAACAGATCAATTGTTATCAAACAATGGATAAAGCTGAGTTTTTGACGAAAATTCCTCTGTGGGTTAAGTTCCCTAAGCTCCCCACGAACTGCTGGGGATAACTCATTGAGCAGGACGGCAAGCACAGTAGGCAACCCTTATGGATGCACCACCAAGCAGACTAGGGTCTCTTATGCTAGAATCCTCATTGAAGTTATTGTTACAAAGGAACTGCCTAGTGAGATAACAGTGAATTATCCCTCTGGTAGGCAATTTCAGTAGGCTATTGAATTTAAGTAGAAGCCTGCTTTCTGTGACAAGAGCTTAAAATTAGGACATGATTGTGCCAAGGCACCACAAGAGGAGAAGGCAGCCCAACTGCAAAGGAAAAGGAGACCAGGGCTAGTTCCTACATGGAGGCCAACCGGGCAGCTGCTACAACACCCTACAACAGACCAAAATAATCAACAACCTAGTAATGAGGGGAAAGAGGCCATAGGAGGAGAGTGAGTGCAAGTTAAACCAAAAGGAACCCCACAGCTTCATAAACAAGTTGATAAGTCAACAACAAGTGGGAGTAAAAGTCCATAACAACAAGCAAACATCTTAATTAGGCCAAGCCTAGATGTAGCTGTTTCAACAAAGAATGGGTTTCGAGTGCTACATGAAGGAGGACACAGAGGAGAAGGATAGAAACCACCTGATATAGGAGGGGGGAGGGGGGGAGAGGGGATACAATATGCCTAATGACTTGGATTATCAGGAATATAAGAGGAATAAATAAGAGGTACAAGCAGAAGGAAAGCAATGCACCACAGATTGCCAACAAGATTTTTCCTGGTTGGGAGAGAATAAGCAAGTACAAAGATGCAAGAAATGGAAGAATATGGGTAGTATGGGATGCAAAAGCCTATAACATACACCATCTAGCTAGTGCAAGTCAATTCATTCATTGTATGGTAACAGTAAGGCAGAATGGAATAGATTATATGCTTACAGTAGTATATGGTTTTAAATACAGTAGAAGAAAGTAAAGCACTGTGGGATCAGTTGAAAGCAATGGCACCTATTATCAATAAACCTTGGCTAATTAGTGAGGACTTCAATGCAATCCTACACCCTAGTGACAGGCTATTTGGAACATCCGTGTCATTAGCTGAGTTAAAAGATTTCTTTGGCTGCTACAATGTGCTACTGCTAAATGAGATTCCTTGGAAAGGGCAATATTACACTTGGACAAACAAATAAAGAGGAACTGATAGATTTTGTAGCACGATTGATAGAGTAATTACCACTGATGAATGGATGCTTCAATATGGGCACTTGACTGCAATATATGGAGAACCCTTCATATCTGATCACATACCCGTTCTCATCCTAATGAGAGAAGCCAGAAGAAACATCAAAGCTTCTTTCAAATTCTTCAATGTCTGGATAGAACATCCTAGATTCAAGAAAATTGTGGAAATAGAGGGGGGAAGAAACAATGCTACAGAGAGAATGAAGAATGTCTGCCTTAAATTGAAAGGCTTGAAGCCTGCACTTAAATAGTTGAACTTAGAGGAGTTCAAGGGATTCACAAAGAATATTAGTCAAGCAAGACTAAACCTGAAAAGGATTTAGGAAAAACTGGGGAACACTTAATCTGATGCATTGGCTGATCAGGAGAAAAACTATCTGACCCAACTGGAAAAATAGTCTTTGATAGAGGAAAGTGCACTACAACAGAAGTCAAGAGCCACCTGGATTAAATTAGGGGATTCAAATACTAAGTAATTTCCAGCTGTAATAAAAGAAAAGCAGTAGAAGAAGCAAATAACTGAGATCAAGTCATTATTGAGGGTCAATCTTCAGGATCTGAAGCTATCAAAGAAGAATTTCTTAGCTTCTACAAATCTTCGATGGGAATTGCTAACATCAAAACTATCAACAGTGAAGAGATTGGTAATGAGAAATGGCCCTTGCCTATCACATACACAACAGCTAGAACTTTGTGCCACAATTACAAAGGAGGAAATCTATGAAGGATTGAGCTCAATTGGAGATGATAAGGCTCCGGAATTGATGGCTTCAATGCTGTCTTTTTCAAGCAGACATGGTCCACTATTAAGAATGAAGTTTGTGAAGCTGTGCAAGATTTCTTCATCACAAGAACCTTGTATAAAGCTATAAACTGCACTACATTCACTCTAGTGCCTAAGGTTCCGGATATAGTCAACGACTATAGGCCCATAGCTTGTTGTACAATATTATAAAAGATTATTGCTAAGGTCATCACCAGCAGGTTACAGAAAGTTATGGCCTACATCATCTCAGAGGCTCAGGCAGGGTTTATCTCAGGAAGGAAGATAGCAGACAACATAATTTTGGCACATGAACTTATCAAATCCTATGGTAGAAAGCATGTCTTCCCCGGATGTATGATAAAGGTAGATATACAAAAAACTTATGACACATTGGAATGGATTTACCAAGAACAAGTTATGGAAGGGCTAAGGTTTCCAGAGAAGTTCATCAAATGGGTAATGAACTACATCAAAACAGTTAATTACTCTATTCTACTTATTGGAGAATCAGTTGCACCATTTGATGCATCCAGAGGATTGAGACAAGGAGATCCCATGTCTCCTTTTCTCTTTGACATTGCCATGGAGTACTTCTGTTGACTACTTAAAGATCTGCAACATGAGAAAAGCTATAAATTCCACCTAAGGTGTATAAGGTTGGGGATCACTCATATAATCTTTGCTGATGACCTGTTGCTGTTTGCCAGAAGAGACATTGAATCTGTTCAAAGACTTCATGCATGTTACTACATTCTCAGTAGCCTCAGACTTGCAAGCTAACTTAACCAAAAATGCAGTCTATTGTAGGGGAATGTCACAGAGGGAGAAAGAGGCTATAGTTCAACTGCTAGGTTACTCACTAGGTGAACTTCCTTTTAAATACCTAGGGGTGCCTCTAGACACTAAGAAGCTCACCATGGTACAGTGCAACCTCTCATAGCAAAAATAGTGGCAAAACTCTCTTCATGGACTGCAAAGAAGCTATCTTATGCTGGGAGAATTCAACTTATTCAAACAGTGTTATTTGGGATCCAATCTTATTGGGCTCAACTCTTCACTTTACCAGCTAAGGTGATACAAATAGTTGAAGCCCACTGCAGAAGCTACGTGTAGTCTGGAGGTAATACAATCACAAAGAAGGCTCTTATTGCTTGGGAGAAGATCTGCCTGCCTAAGTCTACAAGGGGGCTTAACTTGTATAATCTCTAGGTATGGAACAAAGCTGTAATTGCAAAGACACACTAGGATTTGACTCATAAGCGGGATAAACTTTGGATAAAATAGATCCATGCCTACTACATCAAGGATCAGAGTGCGGGAACTATGACCATTCCACAAACCTCCAGTTGGATGGTTAGGAAAATCCTGGGGGCAACAGATACCATCGGGCAACTGAGCAGACCTATTGCTGAACATAAGAGTGTCATTAAAAAATATACTTAAAACTGATGCCAGAATACCCAAAGGTAAGGTGGAGAAAACTAATATTCCAGAACCCTGCAAGACCAAAAGCCTTATTCACAATGTGGCTGCAATGTCAGGACATACTTCTAACTGTGGATAGATTACTGAGATAAGGCCTTAATGTACAAGCTATGTGTGCATTATGTCAATCTCACAATGAAACAAGAAACCATTTATTTGCTGAATGTAGATATGCTCAGGCACTTTGGAACAGAGTCAGCTAGTGGGCACAACAACAACTCTATGGTGGTAGTAACCGGGAACTACAATTCTATGAGATTGTTAAAAATATACAGGGGAAGACAAAAAAGGCAAAACTCATTAAGATGATATATGCTGAAGTTATATATGCCATATGGAAGGAGAGGAATTCAAGAGTTTTTGAAGGGGTGGCCAAAGATTGTGAAGGAGTGGCAAAAGAGATAGCATGTGTTTGTAGCTGCATGGCTACTGGGGCTCTGAAATGTTTAATGCAAAAGCTAGTTTTTCTAAGTTTCTTCCTTAATCTACACATAGCACTGCTGTATAGGAAAGCTAGGATCTTTGATTATGTTTTTGTTTTTGAGATTAACCGGTTGAGTTGTGCAAAGCTAATGATTTGTAATTGTTTTGGTGATTAATAAAATGCCTAATTAATTACCAAAAAAACTTTTACACCTAAATACTGCATCCTCTCCAATTTATATTATCTTCTTGCTCTTTGTGGAGTATCCCTCTTGTTATAACAAATATTAACGAGTGAAATGTAAGTAAATTACAGACAAATTGTAACTCTGATCCCTTAATTATTGTCTAATTCTAGTTTACTCCTCATGCTATCATATTGAGCATATTTAAACTTCAACCAATTGAGTAATATGCTTTAACCCCTTCGTTGACGGTTCACAAACTCATCAGGTTTTTCCCATAAAGTAAGAAGCAAAATACCATCATTACTTTCTCTTAAAATAAAAATGGCTATCCCCGAAGCTGCCCTGGCTCGAACCTTCTTCTTCCATTGGTGGCTCAACGTGCACCCCAACATAACAATACCCTTTGAAATTAGATCATATGAAAGAGGCTACATTTGTGACACTGTTGTTTACCCTTAAAACAGTATAGTTGAATTTATAGCATGATTTATAAACAAGTGAATCAATTTGACCCAAAAATAGTAAATAAATAAGAACAAGAATAAGATTATGAAATTAAATTAAAGGAAATATGAGCCTGACTATGAGCTTAGCCTTTCCGGCAGCAAAAGTGAGAACAATATTCAAGAACAAAGAATGAGAATAATATTATAAAATTAGAGCAGAGTATAACTTTTTTGTGTACTAAGTGTTTCGTGTCTACAATGGATGTTAGTTCTCCTATTTATAGCTCTATTCAGGGAGACAAGATCCCAAATCAAGCTCCTCTTGAATGAGAATAAAACTATCATTGATGGTTTCATAATTGTTGGTGATAAATGCAGATATTCTCTGTATCGGCCCCTCATTGAATGCTACCCAGTGTCAGTACTTTGATCCTTTGTTGTCGGCTACTCTGTCTTTGGGACTCAACCAGCACTAGTCACATGTTGATAACCGGTGTTGACTATTTTCTAACTCACATCCCACCTGTATTTAGCTCCACGTGTCATCTCTTCATTCATCCAACTGTCACTAACCAATTTTACCGTATACAGATAGTCCCCCTACTTTCTGGTGACAATACTTTAGTGTCACCGGGAAGTAGAGAAAACATCTTTCCTTAGCGGGCAAGTTTCTAAACAGTTCTTGACATTTAAAGGACGCACGTCTCTCCACATTTAATGATCCGAACACATGTTACCCCACGATTTGACAAATATTTTTGCCAATTCTCGAGGTAATCATGACACACGATTTTTGCCGTCTATAACTTCTCTACTTCTCCTCATTTTTATTCGTTACTTTTTACAACTTCTTCTTCTCTGAATTATCTGGAACTCTATTGCACACTTCAACTTTCTCAGTAAAATTTTCTTCACAAATTTCTTATTACCATGTCTTTTAACACTACTGCCTTCGAAAATTATGGCCTTCTCTTCAGTGAAGGTCCGAAAAAGAACAGAACCAAGTAGGTTGATGTCGAATCTGAACCTCCAACCGTAAACACCATCATACCTCTTCACTTTAGCACGAAATCCGACCTTCAAGAACAAAAAGAACCTTGCAAATTCCAAAAGTGACAGAAGATGGCCTGTTAATAGGTATCCTTCTTCCATCCATCCTCCTAGCATTCCTGTCATGAAAGAGGATTTCCACTGGGACAATATTGAAATCCTCACACCTAGCGAGGTAGAAATGGTCACCTTCTCCAAACCAGGGTTCATGTATGTTTATACATACCCCTTCACTTTGGGTCCTTTCATTTGAGAGTGGGTGAAAGAGTCGACCCAATAATCTTAGAGTTTTGCCATCGATACCAACTATTTTTTGGCACATGTAGGCCCTTCCATGTGTCGTACGGTGGCTTGCCTCCACCAGTTGTGTTATGAGATCGGGGAACCCCGACTCTCGCTCATATGATGAACCTCTACTCTCTAAAGATCTTCCGTGGGGGTGTGCTAAAACTTAGCAAACACAGTCACCATGCCCTTCTCACCAGCATCAATGGTGATAACAATCGCGGATGGATTAAATGGTTCGTTATCATTGCTACCAGGGACATCATCCCGGCCACAACACCTGCTTTTCCCGAATTAGGAAATCTTTTCCGTAAGTCTTTGGATAACCTTTCCTTTTCATGTTTAGCAAGACCTTCCTTCGCTACTAACTTTACATTCTCCTTACTCCAGCTACTTATTGGAAGCCACCACAGGTTCAAGATCTGGCCCAATGGGTACTAAAAATTCTGGATATTAATACATCAGAGTCCCGAAGATGGATAGAAATGGCTCCCAAATATGGATGGAAAGCCAAAAACCATGGTAAATAAGAATTCTTCTTCCTTTATTTCAATATTTCAATATATCTTGGAAGAAATTTAACTGTCTTCATGTATCACACAGGACGTCCGAAGGGATCCGTCATTTTCCCTGACATCGAGGTTCCAGATAACCCTGAGGAAGTCGAACAGTTCCTGCAAATTGTCCCTAGCTGGAGGAGAGCTTACGAATCTACTCGCACTTCCGGTGAAGATACCTCATCCCAGAGTCCTCAACCCAACAACAAGAAACAAACGAGGAAACTTCCCTCCTAGGCTAGGACTTAGGAGAAGAGAATAAAAGAAACACCAACTGGACCGACCAAATTGGTCCTTGATGATGAAGAGGGAGCCGATGATGAATAGGTTCCCCTTATAAGAAGAAAAAGATTATCATCAGCTCAACCGGAAACTCCACTACCAGAGGAAGTTCAAGAACTCTGGGGAAATGGAAAGGGCTGAAAACGCTTCATCTCATTTTCAGATTACCACAATTGCTTCTGGTCAAAGGAGTACTGACCTTCCTCCACCACAAACTTCTGAGCCGAAAACAATCACCCCTCCATCTGCACCAGCTGCTTCTTCTCCACCGACCTAGGCTGAACAAATAGAGCGTGCTCCTTCTCCGCGATCACCCGACCATGGAAATCTGTGAAGTACCTACTCAGCACCCACTCAGGACCCTCATAGAAAACAAAGTGTCATTCTTCGGTTTCGAGTGAGTGCCATATGCTTTGCAAGCCGTGGAGCTTACCAATTATCTGAAGCTGCTGGCCTGAGAAAAAGATTGGAGAAAAATGGACTCTCTTTTTGGGGATTGCCTAATAAATAATAGCATGCATTGCTTAGTACAGGTAGCAATCTAACTTCCTTTTATCCTCTTTCAATTTATACTTTGCAGTAATAACTTTAGTTCTAACCTTTTTTTCAGGCCAACCTTCTTGCTTCCAAGGGCCTGCAAATGTTGATTCTGGACAAGCAAGAGCTTACTTCAGAAGAGATCAACTTTTGGCTGAAAAAAATCAGCTTGCCAAGTGCCTCCCGGCGCTCGGGGGAAAAATTGCTCAAATGAATGACCTTGAGGCCCGGTTGTAGCAGTCCGAACAAGATAGGATGGTCCACAGCCAAGAAGCCGTCCAATTACATGAAGACCTTGAAGATGTTAAGGTTGAGTGGGCTGAACTTCATGATATTGTAACTGCTGCTGCCGACCATGAGTCTGCCTTCATAGAGCAAATTAATAACTTGAAGGCTAGCTTATGCTCCGAAACCGAGGAGGCCAACAGTGTCGAGGAGAGGAGAGCAAGAATTAAAGAAAGACTAAAATGACTCATGGAGCATAATCAACTTCACTCGACCACCAACGTTAAGCTTGATTCCAAAATCAGCATTATTAAAGCTAAAAATGAAAAGCTCCAAGCGAAGATTGCAAAACTCTGAGCCATACTCCAAGATCAGGAGGACTCTCTCCTCTTCAAGAATACCTACGCCATATACCATACGAAGAGGAAGATTTTAGAGGAATCCAAAGAAGGAATTGCAAACATTGACGAACGCATTGCCAAGGCCCGGGAGTTGGAGACAACCGCTCATGAGAACCTCCCTACACTGCCTGTTGCTTCTTGACTTTTCGAATACTAATTCCGAGTATTCGAGAACCTAAAGAGTGAGTGAAGAAGATGAAGGCCTCGAACCGAAAGCGGAACAACCTTCTCTTGATAAAAAAAACAAAGATTCTTCTCTCCCTTCGGGTTGTGGAAGCAAGAATTAATGTATATATTTCCCCTTTACTTTTTGTAACTATGCCAAAACTTTATACTAAGTTCAGCATTTTAATCAACAAAAGAAACTTTTCGCTTAAGTATTGTGCAATAAATATTCTTTTTCATTTAACCGAAAGCTTTGAAAATATTTTCACATTAGATATCTTTGGTTCCGGGCATAAATACTTCCGGAATCTACCCTTTACTATGAGAATTTCATAAGAGAGGCTCCTTATGTTTATGGTTCTCTTGAAGAGGACATCTCCTGTTCATTCCGACACAGGTATTTGAAGTTTTTGTTAACTTTCAAACGATAAAATAATTATCTTGTCATTCGGACAAGAAATAAGATAAAAATATAAGGACTTCGTTTTGTCCCCTCTATCATTAAAAGTACATTTACATAAACATTCTTTTGCTTAAGTAAATAGAGATACCAATACATGTGGCTAACTAGTATAACTATTTCTACGAGGCTGATCATGCAGTCCCCGTCCTGATAAGACATTGATCACAGTTCTAACAGTCCCGGGCCTTCATAACACTTTCTTCGATGTATGATTTTCATTGATGCCTCATTATATTGAGAGTTTTTGGAGATGAGATATGATATCAAGCCGAAGATTATTTAACCATCCACAAGTTGTTTGCCACACGAGCTGATCTACACAAAACTGTTTATACTCATGCTAAAGTGAAGGCAATAAAGCTTATGGTTGTTGATTCACTAGTGAAGGAAAATGATTATCTACAGCTTGCATATCATATAGAGAATTCTTCTCAATACTGGAAGTTAGGTGACACCATTTTGTAAACCTTTGAGACTGCTCTGGACCTAGAATTGAAAGAATCTAATGCCTTGACATGAATCATCCCCCCCCCCCCAAGTGTTGGGATGCTAAGAATGAGAATTCAAACACTGGAATTCTTGCATTTGCCGATGATCCTCTTTCTGTTGTATGCTTTACATCGCTGCCTCACTAAAAACCTAGCCAGAAAAATCCAATTAGGAACAAAACTGGTCGAAGGAGAAAAGAGTGCAGCACATACAAAAACTGGTCGAAGGAGAAAAGAGTGCAGTACATACATTCAGTACCAGCAAGGATCTTCAGCAGTAATACCTTTTGAGATAAGTCACGTTCTAATTTCTTGAACAATTTTAACTCCATCTTGATTTTCCAATTCATATGAACCTTTACCGGTTATAGCTGAAACTCGGTAAGGTCTTTCCCATGTTGGTCCTAGCTTCCCGGTGTTAACTTCCCGAGTGCTTTGAGTAACCTTCCTCAAAATCAAATCCCCAACTTTAAAAAATCGGAGATTTGCCCTACAATTATAATATCTTTCCATCCTTTGCTTTTGTGCCACAATCCTTACATATGCCAGATTTTGGTGCTCTTCAATCAAATAAAGTTTAACCAGCAACGCTTCATTGTTTGTTTCTTTGTTTGTTTAGGAAAATCTTAAGGTCAGTTCCCCCACTTCCACCGGTATGAAAGCCTCTGAACCGTATACAAGTGAAAAGGGTGTTTCACCTCGTGCTCGACCTCATCGTGGTCTGATCTGCCCACAACACACGTGGTAGCTCGTCTGGCCACTTGACTTTAGCAACTTCTAACTTTTCTTAAGGTTTTGAATAATTACCTTGTTGGTTGACTCCGCCTGTCCATTAGCACTCTGGTGATATGGTGAAAATGTAATCCTTCTGATCTTTAATCCTTCCAGAAACTTTGTGACTTTAGAACCTATAAAATGTGGCCATTGTCACAAGTAATTTCTTTGGTATTCTGAATCGGCAGAAAATGTAACCCCATATGAAATCGATCACTTCTCGTTCTCCAATGTTTTGGTAAGCACCCGATTCAACCCATTTAGTAAATTAATCAGTTAAAACCAAAGGAAAGTTTACCTTACCGGGTCCTTGTGGTAAGGGACACTGACACTCTCATATGTCGGTCAACCAATAAAGCGGTAGAAGACCGACTGTGTCCATCCCTATTTCATGAATGGCCATGGTGACACCACCTAATGCAAAAGTTTCGCTGGTCGATGCATTAATTATGGAAGACGTTGACATTAATCGCACTTTTGTACAAATGTCTTTGCGTCTTGCTCAATCTGGGGCCAATAGTAGCCAGCTCTGCCTCAAGCTCTTCTAGATACGTTTTCTCAGGATTTTTGCTTTCATTATAGTGGTATCAGAGCTCTATTATGAAGATTACATATAGAATAGTTCCTCTTATGATTAGCTAACTTGAGAAACAACGAGTCTGCACCGGAATGGTTCTCGCATATTCCTTCATGAACTTCTCTTATCACGTAGTTAGCCTCCAATGTCCCTAAACACCAAGCCAATGGTCCTTGGAAAGACCTCCTATATAACTGTCTATCAATAAGATAATAACGGGCCGCCTTGGTCCGTAGTGCCCGGGATTCTTTCGAGTATTCAGGCAATTTTCCATGCCTTAGATACTCAATAAACTCGTTCCTCCAATCCTAGATCAAATTGGTTGAATTAACTTCACAGTTTCCGTCCACATCTAACACTGAATGCAACAATTGAACTACCGCACCAGAATCAGATTCTTTCAATTCCGTGGATGAACCTAATTGGCTAATGCGTCTGCCTCCACATTTTTCTCCCTTGGAATGTGGATGATTGACCACTCTCTGAATTGGGAAAGAAATACTTGAACCTTATTCAAGTATTGCTGCATGGGCTCCTCCTTGATGTCGAAAATTCCGTATACTTGATTTACCACCAGCTGGAGTCACACTTTACTTCGTTGATCGTGGAACCTAGTCCCCAGGCTAGTTCGAGTCCTGCGACCAAACCCTCATACTCAGCTTCATTGTTAGTTAATGGCACAGTTCTAATGGCCTGTCTTAGGGTTTTCCCCGAAATAATGATTAATACTACCCTAAGACAGACCCTTTTACATTGGAAGCCCCATCCGTAAACAAGGTCCAAATTCCCGATACCGTTCCCGACACCAACACTGCTTCTTAAGCAGATAAAGGCATTAATCCCGGACTGAAATTGGCTACGAAGTCAGCCAAAACCTTTGACTTGATTGCAGTCCTGTGCTTGTATTCAATGTCGAATTCACTAACTTCAACTGCCCACTTAGCCAAACGACCAGACAACTCAGGCTTATGAAGGACATTCATTAAGGGAAAGGTTGTCACAACGGCTATTGGATGACATTGAAATTAAGGCCTAAGCTTTTGAGAGGCAACTACGAGAGCTAAGGCCAGCTTTTCAAGGTGCGGATGTGGTGTCTTCGCTTCCGATAATATTTTACTAACATAATAAATGGGGAATTGCATACCTTCTTCTTCCCAGATCAAAACAGCACTTACCGCTACTTCCGAGACCGCCAGATAAATCAACAGTTGCTTACCTTCTCCCGATTTTGACAACAACAGAGGGATGGACAGGTACCTTTTTAGGTCCGTCAGTGCTTGTTGGCATTCCGGAGTCCGTACGAAATCGTTCTTCTTTTTCAAAAGTGAAAAGAAGTGATAACACTTTTTCAAAAACCTCGAGATGAACTTGCTTAGAGCCGCTAATCACCGGTCGACCTATGTACTTCCTTCACGCTTGTCAGCTGGTCCAGGATATCCTCGATGGCTTTGATCTTATCGGGGTTAAATCCGATTCCTCTTTGAGAGACCAAAAACCCCCAGAACTTTCCGGAACCCACTCCGAAGGCACACTTCTTCGGGTTGAACTTCATGTTGTACTTTCTTAGAATAACAAACGTCTCTTGGAGATGTTTAAGATGATCTCCAACATGAAGAGACTTAACTAACATGTCATCAATATAAACTTTCATTGTCTTACCTATCTATTTTTTCAAACATCTTATTAACAAGCGTCTGATAAGTGGCTCCGGCATTTTTAAGCCCAAAAGGCATCACATTATAGAAATATGTGTCAAAATTTGTGATAAAATAAGTCCTCTCTTGATCTTCCGGGTCCATCCTAATTTGATTATACCCGGAAGAAGCATCAAGAAAACCCATTATCTCATGCTCGGCCATAGCATCAATCATTTGATCAATGTTTGGCAACGAGAAAGAGTCTTTAGGGAATGCCTTATTTAAATCTTTATAATCTACAGACATCTTAAATTTCTTTTTAGGTACTACCACTACGTTAGCTAGCCGATCGGGGTAACTTACCTCCTGAATTAAACCTATATTAAGTAACCGGATTACCTCTTCATTAACAAACATGTTTCTGACCTCTACCGTCGGCCGTTTCTTCTGTCTTACTAGAGGGAAGTTAGGATCCAGACTCAGTTTGTGGACTGCCACCTCCAATGGAATACTTGTCATATCTGAATGTGACTATGCAAAATAATCAACGTTAGATTTAATAAAATCCATAATTTTTAACCTGAGTTCGAGACTCAACCCCGTTCCTAAATGGAATTTTCTTTCCAAAAACTCTTCGAACAAGGCCACTTGCTCGAGCTCTTCTGCGGTTGAAAAGACCTCGGTACCTGATATAATTCCGATGACTCCTCATCTTTATCATCTTTAATTGAGATGGAAGAGAGCACTGGTTCCTGCAGTTGCTATTTGCTAGTTTCTTTGCCCTTGCTACTGGAAACAGTTACTGCGTTCATCTCCCTTGCAGCCGGTTGATCTCCTCTGATCCACTTGATCCCTTCTGGTGTTGGAAATTTTAAGAGTAGGTTGAGGGTACAACCTTCATCTCATGTATCCATGGCCTTCCAAGGATTATATTATAGCCCATGTCGCCATCTACCACTTCGAACAAAGCGGTATTCATTACTCTTTCGGCATGTGTGGGCAGAACTATGTTTCTGATCAGCTTGGCTTGCTCCAAAGCTCTCCATTGTATGATGTGGCTGAGCTTCCTGGATCCACCGACACACGTTTAATTTAAAAATTTAAATCATTACGAGAAATTACCAAAGCATCGTTATGTGGTAGAAGAAATCCATCAGCATTCTCTTCTATGAAGGTGATGTCATCTTCTTAGATCTCCCCGATCCTCTCGCCATGAGTTACTAATATCTTCATCTTCTTTGCTGCCGCAAACGTCACCCCATTTACCTCGTCTCCTCCGAAGATTATGCTGATTGTCATCCGAGGTGACCCTACTACCAGCTTTGATGATTCTGCATTATACCATTTTCTCCCATAGTTGTTCTTGGCGCGATCGCTTAAAGACTCTCTGAGGTGACCGTTTTTCAACAACGTTGCCACTTCTTCTCGAAGATGTCGACAGTCCCAGTCCTGTGGCCGTGGGTTCCATGGAATTAACACCATAGATTAGGATCCCTTTGGCTAGGATCCGATAGAATGGTATCGGGAACTTATCTTCTTTAATATTTCTCATAACCGACACTAATTCCACCAGGCTGATATTAAAATTGTGATCGGACAACCTAGGATACGCTGAATCTCGAGAACCCGACACCTTTTTCTCCTGCAATGATCTGCTACTCCGACCATGATCCGCCCTTCTATCAGAAGTGAACCTATCCGATGATCGGAATCTTTTATTACCATGCTCATCGGCCCTCTCGTAAGGCTGAAAATGACTTCTAGACGATCTGCATCAAAATCATTTTTCAACTTATCTTGATTCCAATCACGATGCTGTCCTTTGGAAGATACCAAGGAACCAAGTTGATCATCTTCTATTCTTATTTTCGACTTGTAGCGATTGTGAACATCTACCCATATGGTCGCTTGAAATTCGAGTAAGCTCTCATTCAACTTTTGGGAGGCATCAGAGCTCACAGGGTTGAGACCCTTTATGAATTCCTCCACTGCCCACTCATCCAGTACTGCTGGTAACAACAATATTTTCTTTCTGGAACCGGATTAGGAACTCCCGCAATAACTCAGATTCTCCTTGGCATATTCTGAATATATCCGCCTTCCTGGCCTGGACTTTTCTTGCCCCAGCATGGGCTTTGATAAACGAATCTGCAAACATTTCAAAAGAATCAATAGAATGCTCAGGTAATAGGGAATACCAGGTTAAGGCACCCTTTGTAAGGGGTTCGCCAAACTTCTTCAACAAAACCGATTCGATCTCATGTTGGGCCAAGTCGTTTCCCTTTACTGTTGTAGTGTAGGTCGTGATGTGCTCCTGTGGATCCGAAGTCCCATCATATTTTGGTATATCTGGCATCTTAAACCTCTCTAGGATCAACTTTGGTGCCGCAATTGGTTTAAACGGCAACTGCATATACTTCTTTAAATCTGGTCTTTTAACACCAGCGGCGCTCCCGGGATCTGATCCATCCGAGCATGAAATTCTTTTGCATTTTGATCCATTCATTCATTCATTCATTTCTCTCATGAATCTCATGAGCTCAGTTTTGAAAGAGTCATTTAAGTTGTTGTTTCCAGATCCACTACCGGTACCTCTGGCCTCGTCGAAATCAACCTCCTCCCTTGGAGTGTCGTTATCGGTTCTCTAAGTCGTTTGATTTGTGGGAATGCCGGGAAGAACCGAAGCCCTTCCATTAGCATTATTGGAAGCACCCGATAATGCCTGCTTTAATTCCATCATCATCCGATATTGCCTTGAGAGGTGATCCATAATCGCTTTTTGTTATTCTTTCAAGATTTTAACTGTTTCAACAACGTGCTCATCCTCCACATCATTAGGAGTTGGACCCCTCACATGTCGAGGATACTGGCCTTCACGTACTGGGGTCGACTCATCTCCTTCTTTGCGGGTTTCACTAGTTGAATCATCATGCTGGAACTCACCTTCCCATTCATTGTGTGCTCCAACATTATGGACATTGTTGACATCATTAGCTGCCATATCTGATTTTTCTTTTACTAAGGAAAGAATCAAAACTTGTTGCTAACAAATGAACGGATCAAAGAAATTACACAATTTTCTATGCCCCACGGTGGGCGCCAAACTGTTTACCTGTAAAACGGTACAGCTAAATTTATAGCGTGATTTATAGACAAGTGAATTGATTTGATCCAAAAATAGTAAATAAATAAGAAAAAAAAATAAGATTATGAAATGAAATTAAAGAAAATATGAGCCTGACTATGAACTTAGCCTTTCCAGAGGCAAAAGTGAGAATAATATTCAAGAACAAAGATTGAGAATAATATTATAAAATGAGAGCAGAGTATGCTTTTTATATAGAATATTTCGTGTCTACAATGGATGTGAATTCTCCTATTTATAACTCTATTCAGGGAGACAAGACCCCCAAATCAAGCTCCTCTTGAATGAGAATAAAACCGTCATTGATGACTGCATAACGGTTGGTTATAAATGCAAATATTCTCTGTAACGGCCGCTCATTGAATGCTACTCGGTGTCAATACTTTGAACCTTTGTCGTCAGCTACTCTATCTTCGGGGCTCATCCAGCACTAATCACATGCTGGCAACCAATATTGACTATTTGCTGACTCACATCCTACCTGTCTTCAGCTCCACGTGTCATTTTTTCATTTGTCCAACTGTCACTAACCAATTTTACTGTATACAACTGTGTTAAGAAATCAATGCAACTAGAAAGAAAACCAAAGAGTTAACCAATGACAACTCATTGCATTATTTGTTTTGGACGACCTTAAGCATGAAAAGGTTGAACTATGACCGACGCTCTCGATAAGGAGCGCTTTTCCTCCATTAATGGTATTTGCATGAATTCAAATATTTAATTAAGTTAGTGAATTTTGAATATGGTATAGTTAAACCACAAAAATGTTGAATCATAAAAGAAAAGAAGTTACTTCATCTGTCCTGTATACTTTCTTCTTTCTTGTTTTCAAAAAAAATATGATATTTTTTATATTTAAAAATAATTTAACTTCATATTTTTTATTTTATTTTTATGGAGATGATTTATAATCTAATAAATATCTTATGGGTTATTTAAGGTCACAAATTTTATAAATTTTTAGTTCTTTCTTAATCTCTACCCGCAATCAAATACCTTCACATAAAATGAGTCGGAGAGAGTATAACTTTTTCATTATCAAACTTAAAAGATAATTACATATAATGCTCATGAAAAATAAAATTAACAATTTTGAAAATAAAGCAAATTATCTACTACAAATAAGTTAAAATAACTGCACTAAGGGATCGTTTGGCTATCGCAATTAAGATTATAATCCTAAGATAAATTTGAGCTTTGTTATTATGGGTGTCTCTACAAATTTTATATCAAACTCTTGATATTAACTTACTCATACGAGATAACAGTCCCAATATTTTAATCTTGGGATTATTAATTGGTGCCTCTCTAGAACCAAACGACCCCCAATATCATAAAAACTTTTTACTCAACATTAGTTAAATCCAAAAGAAAAATAAACATGAAAACTGTTGTTGACGGTGCGCACGTGGGACCTCTGTCCCCCTCTTATCGGCCAGCGGTTTAATTTCTGTCCGTATTCTTGCCCCGTCGTCTCACACCAACAACTCCTCACGTTGTCCCACTCTCCAAAAATATCCTCCTCTCCTTATAATTTCTCCTCTATTTCTCTTTCTGTCTTCCCATTTCCATCTCCCTTAGTTCTCTCTCCCCAATCAAATAACCATGAGAGAAATCTTGCACATTCAAGGTGGCCAATGTGGGAACCAAATCGGTTCCAAATTCTGGGAAGTAATATGCGATGAACATGGTGTTGATCCAACTGGTCGTTACAATGCTAGCAACGCGGATGCCTCTGATCTCCAACTCGAACGCATTAATGTGTATTTCAATGAGGCTGCTGCTGGTCGTTATGTACCTAGAGCTGTACTTATGGATCTTGAACCTGGTACTATGGATAGTATTAGATCTGGTCCTTATGGACAGATCTTTCGACCTGATAACTTTGTTTTTGGACAGTCTGGTGCTGGGAATAATTGGGCTAAGGGACATTATACTGAAGGCGCTGAGTTGATTGATGCTGTTCTTGATGTTGTTCGTAAAGAGGCTGAGAATTGTGACTGCATGCAAGGTTTTATTTTTTTCCCTTACTTTTGCTATGTTTTTGTTACTATTTGTTTCGATTTGCTTTCGTGAGTAAATGTGCCTAGAATTTAAGAAAAAGGAGAAAAAACTGCCGACAATGATAGCTGTAAGCGCTTATAAATATTCTCATGTTGTAATGTCTACAGCCCGTGATCTGTTTTTCTTTTGTCGTATGATGCTCGAGTGAACGCATGCAAACGTACTTACTGTCTGCCCTATCAAAAAGTGTGTTAGAACTTGTGGGGGTCAGAATATTATATTATTAAAGCGAAAATAAAAATTCAAAAATTAAAAGTTTTTATATCATTCTGTTTAAAATAAGTCGATTATTTTTAACAAAAGCATCCTAAAATATATCGAGGGAGCATATGTAAGGACTTGTCTTGCACATCCAATATTCATTATATATGCTGATTGAACAGACAGATTCATCATTATTCTTGTTCTTTTTTTATATGTTTCAACACAAACAATCACTTATAAACAAACAAGAAATTAGAATGCATGATGTACCTCCCTCTCTTGTTTATAAGTAGTAAGCAATCTGGTTTACTGCTGGCAATATGTTACCTTAATTTTTCCTACTAATCGATATAGTTCAAAGATCTTACTGCCTAGTGCTTTTTCTTAGAATATTTAGCTTATAGATTGCAAACAGCAAACAACCAAATAACATAGCAGTATATGATTTTATAATGTTAGAACTTATTTATATTACACATTAGAACGTTTTATCAGAGGAAAACATATATGGATCCATGGTTATCTGGAGATGAACACTTAAGATATGTAGGATGAGAATTCTCCAACACTACAAGAATTGTGAAAAAATGTTTCTCTAACTTAATCCTACTTTTCTTAACATGTTGTTTATGGTGAAATAAACATATTTATATACTTAGGGGAGTTTTGTACAAGAAATGCTTTTCTTTGAAACTTGGGACATAATGAATAGTAAAGGGTTGTAGTACAGTTTTTATTTATCCTGATTCTCAACTGGGACATTTTTTGTTATAATCTTTGGTGTTTGTTTTTTATGAGCCAGGATTCCAGGTTTGTCACTCCCTTGGAGGTGGGACTGGTTCAGGCATGGGAACTCTTTTGATTTCAAAGATAAGGGAAGAGTATCCAGACAGAATGATGCTTACCTTCTCTGTTTTCCCATCTCCAAAGGTTTCTGACACTGTTGTTGAACCATATAATGCTACACTCTCCGTACACCAATTGGTGGAGAATGCTGATGAATGTATGGTCCTTGACAATGAAGCCCTCTACGATATTTGTTTCAGGACTCTCAAGCTCACTAATCCAAGCTGTGAGTTTCTCCCTTTGATATTATCAAATACTCTATCTTATTAATATATCAAAATAACAGTTCAATGCACTAATTAGTTCTCGCTATGCACAGAATCTATTGTACTGATCCTTACTTTGCATTATTGCAAGAGACTGTTTCCACTATTTGATCTACTCATAACCTCTTGGTCATACGACAATAACAAATTTTTCAAAGTAAATTACGACTTAATATTTAAACAAAATTTTAAATTCTTATATGATATCTTCTATATCAAACTAATTTTCAAATTAAATTACTACTACATATTTGAAACTTCGAGTTCATTCTCATATAAATTGAGACAGACGATGACAACAACAACAACAACCCAGTGGAATCCCACAAGTGGGGTCTAGGGAAGGTAGTGTGTACGCAGATCTTACCCTTACTCCGGAGGAGTAGAGATGCTGTTTCCGAATGACCCTTTTTTCACGCCGATGGAAAGAGACAGTGGAGTTAAATTGAGACAGACGGACTAAAACAATTAGCACGCTATGTATGCATGCAATATGTTAAATTTGTGTCTATTTTGTATGCAGTTGGTGACCTGAACCATTTGATTTCTGCAACAATGAGTGGTGTTACATGTTGTTTGAGATTTCCTGGCCAGCTGAACTCAGACCTGAGGAAATTGGCAGTGAATTTAATCCCATTTCCACGTCTTCATTTCTTCATGGTGGGATTTGCACCACTGACATCTCGTGGATCGCAGCAATACAGTTCCCTCACAGTGCCAGAGCTCACACAACAAATGTGGGATGCCAAGAACATGATGTGTGCAGCTGACCCTCGTCACGGGCGTTACTTAACTGCCTCTGCTTTATTCAGGGGAAAAATGAGCACAAAAGAAGTAGATGAACAAATGATCAATGTCCAGAACAAGAACTCGTCCTACTTTGTCGAGTGGATTCCCAACAATATGAAGTCTAGTGTATGTGACATTCCGCCAACGGGGCTAAAAATGGCATCAACATTTGTTGGAAATTCGACGTCTATTCAAGAAATGTTTAGGAGAGTGAGCGAGCAGTTCACGGCCATGTTTAGGCGAAAGGCGTTTTTGCATTGGTATACTGGAGAGGGAATGGATGAAATGGAGTTTACTGAAGCTGAGAGTAATATGAATGATTTAGTTGCTGAATATCAGCAGTATCAGGATGCTACTGCAGATGATGAGGAAGAATATGATGAGGGGGTTGAAGAGCATTATGAATAAGGCTAATGGCTTTTGAAATTTCAGTATTACTGCTTTATTTATTTTCTGTCTATGAATTTGTTATTGTTTATGTTTTCCTTAACATTTTATATATTTCTGTTGAATTTTCTGTTGTATTCGTTCTTTTGTGGCAGGAAATTGAAGTGTTTAACAATGATCAATATAAGATGCATTATAGTATGTTGAGAAAAGTATGCACTGCTTTGAGTTTATGTCAATGTGATATACTAATGACTGGTTAAAAGAGAAAAGGTTGGTGCTTCATTGTAGTTTCTGGTACGCTATTGGAATAGTTTCATACTATTTTGAAACGATCAAATCTTCTAAGGCGAAATTTTTCTTCACAGATAAATATAGAGGTTTCTTTCTTATCTTCTATTCATCTTTCATATTCTTTCTGGGGAACAAAAACAAGCAGTGGCGGAGCCACATGCAGTTGACACCCCTTCGTCGGAAGATTACACTTCTTGACTATGTATATATACTATATAATGACACCTCTTGACTTCTTAATGAGTTTGTTTCTTTATATTTTGATTTCCCTTAATAAAATTCTTGTCTCCACCACTGAAAACAAGCATTACACTTTTGAAAGCGTCTTAGAGCTGGAGGACCCGAAGCCCCTTTCCGAATAGGTAGGCACATAATATAAAAGATACCTAGTTACCCTTTCTTTTGTCTTCATCACCGGCTCACCAAAAATTAGTAAATAATTTTTCCAACTAGTCAAGAACTTCCTTTGAAACAGGAAACCAGAAGGTGTATATATTTATAGCGAAAAGGACAAATTTACAGAAGATTGTCAAACGTTATGATTATTCATCCATATATGAATAAGCTCCGTGGTCAGAGAAGAAAGAATCTCGTTGAAAGTAGGAGGTCTTAAAATACTAGTTTGTCTTCAAATGCATGTAACGAAGATTGATCAACTAAATCTTTTACATTGTCCAATATTTTAAACTTTTTGGGCATTATTAAAGTTTGAATATTGGTAAGAAAAGCCCCAACAAATAAGTTGTATCCTAAATCAATTTTATCTGAGTACATCTTCTGATTTCTCACATGATTAACATTTTCCTTGTATGAGTTAGTTATTTGAGGTAAATAATAATTATTACAAGAAAGAGAAGCTATCAAAGTAACAAAAGATGAAGAATTTGATAGCAGGCCGAGAGCCAAACATGACTATCTTGAAAAAACCGAACAACATACAAGCTAAACAATACTAAGCTTATAACTTATACCTTATCAAGCAGGTCTTCCACAAATTTGACAATATTCACTACTTTCAATTGTTGTATGATATATATATATATATCATCAAGTGTATCTATAACTAGTTAAGAAAGTTGTTCCTCTTCATGCAAGTTACTTCTAATCAGGCAAGTTATTCTCTGTCAAAAAACGCATAAATTGATCCGGACGTTATATAAAAAAATCATGTCATGAAAGAGAAACCTATCACCAAATGCACGAAATTTCAAGAATGAATACTTTAATTAAGTACTAGCGAAAAATACCCCTCATTTACAATTCCCTCAACCGCTTGGGCTATATTTCCTAATTCCTCATCGCATAACTCTACCAAAAGTTATGTTCCAACTTCCAAGAGTGATTTTTGGCGTCGATCTCACTCCTTGTCATCTGATAAGACATTACACAAAATTAAAGGAATATGACAAAAGAGTTAAAATTAGGTAACAACAAAAATTATTTATCTATTTATGTTTATCTCCTTTTGTCGGTCTTATTAAACCAGTGGATCTCTTAGTTTCTACTATTTTCATCCTCCTCTTCCTCCTAGCTTCTGCAAATTGGGCCTTTCTCTCAGCAAAAGCCCAATCCACCAAGTTGACGCTGAGAACAGGAATTCCTAGTGGGCCCGTTTGATTCACAGAGCCCAATCCATTAGCAGATGAGCACATGGGCTGAGCTTGTGGCAGTTGGCCCATTGGGTACTGAAACTTATGATAATGGGGCTGGACTGTAGAAATCCCAAAATGTTGACCTGAACTGGTCTCAGGCTCATGCTCTTTCAACATTGTCATTACCTGCAATTAGCAACAAATCAACTCAATCTAGTAAATATATATTGATACAAAGTCACAATTCAACTTGTAATATTAAAAATTTGAATGTTAGTGGTCTAGAGACAATAAGGAAAGAGAAGAACTTAATCTGAAAGAATATGTTGTAAAAGAGACAAGTTAGTTGGTGACACCCTTTGAATATTTTTTTTTATCTGATACCACAACAGCTAAGTTGAGCATCATACCTTCACTTTGTTTTTCAAATCTAATACTAAAAAATCGTTACACTAGTCGAAATATATTTTAAATATAATACTAAGCTATAATGTAAGATATTCATTCGACCCTCAGTTAGGTTATTATGGCCAAAAAACAAGTTGAATAAAATATAGGACCCACATAAAACTTTTTGAGAAGTGCTTCAGAAAATTAAAAGAATTTAAAACAGCTGACTCTAAATTCCATACTAACCCTTTCTTTTATTGCTTTCAACTTAAGATTGTAAGCTTTTTGGCTGTTGTAGTAACTCCGTACATTCTCCACCTCCTGCAACATCCCCCCCCCCCCCCC